>JAATLQ010032311.1:0-13765 GCA_013421005.1 Heliconius erato x Heliconius himera | reverse complement strand
TTTTTCCAATTCCTTATGCGATTTTCTTTAAAATGATGTGCGATTCACATAAAAAACATATGAGTGCAATTTTCTCCAAAAACGAGTTACGAAAAACATTAATTAAAGGTGATTGCGGCAGGATTTTTTTGGGCAACCCTAGTGTAATCTATTCTACTATCATGTATCATTCTTAAATATAAGTTTCATTAGAAAATCTAATCCCTACAGTTTTAAACGATGGGATCTCCACCTATTATAACATTGTATGTCACTTGTTTAATTGCACAAAAATTTGACTAAAGGATAGAAGATAATTAAATTTTCTTTATTTAAAAAAGAAATAAATAGCTTATTCACAAAAAACAAGAATACAAATTATATCTAATTTCATTTCAAAAATAAATATATATATATATATATATATATATATATATATATATATATATATATATATATATATTTAGTAATTTTAGAAGCTTTAAGGAGCTTAACCGTTGTTAAACGTGATATAAGCACTGCGTCAGTCCCTAGATCTCCAAAACGTAATTGATTTTTTTCGTAACACGCATGTTAAGTGACGGAACGCAACGTCGTATATTCACATTGCCTTGTCCCAACGAAATGAAAAATCCATCCATGGACACAGAGTGAAGAAAGGAGTGTCTTAACAATAGTTTCTGTACCCTCCTATAAACGGAATATATGTTAAATTAAAAATATATTATTATATTTCATAGAGCAAACTCGAGATTCTTTAAATAGAACAGTTTTTTACAGTAGAATTGATGTAAACAATAGCACAATGGATGAGACCAAGAGCAATAATTGGTTCGGAAGCCTCAAGCCTTGCGGGGTCTCAAGCCCTCTTAGCTAATAAAGCTTACCGCCTGCACTTTTAAACTGGGTGTTTTTACACCTAACGATACTATCACGATACGATATTATACAGTTTCCCTTGAGAGTGTGAGAATGGAGAGTCTTAACTCCTTTGATGAAATGACGTGTGGTGGATCCAGTTAGGTGGAGAGATTTCCGCTGTTTTTTAGTGGGTGTTATCAAGTTCGTTTCCCGGTAAGCCCTACAGTACCGTCCGTCCATAAAGCATATTTGCCTTGCGCACAAGAGGTCTGCGTAAACTGTATTGTAACACAGAATAACAAAAGGTAACCACACCATATGAAACGTAAAAAATATAGTTTTTTAAGTATATAAGCCAATGTTATCAGCGTTATCAGTAACAATATTCTCTATTGCAAAATTAAAATCGTTTGTTAATATCAAAGTTAATTAATATATTAATTAACTTTGAAATTATCTTAGATTTGAAACATCTACAGGCATTACAAGATTATTACAGGTAGCCAGAGGGAACCTGGGAATCTAATATTAAGACACTCTGTTCCCATTAAAAGAAACATACGTTCCCCATTTTCAAACAAACTGCGTGATGAGTGGTGGAACTCAACGCCACACTTTGCCTCGTTATTAAAGCGATGAAATGAAATTATTAAATATTTCATTTCTTCGAGCAGGCCTCCTCCTCCTCATTCATTAAAACATATAATATATATTTACTAATAATATATATTTTTCGAGTCGTATTCGTATCGTCGACGTGTCGTGACATTAAAACGAAAACTAAATACCTTTTCTCTCATATTTTTTGTAGGCAAGAGTAACAGATCGTTAAGCGCATTGATACTTACCTACTGGAGAACCATCTATGTTCTTCATTAAGATTATTTGGAGTCGCACATTTTTGATGATTGGGTTGGTATTTTTTTTTAGCTTCAAGATGTACCCCGCATATATAGACAGAGGGAACCTAGTGTTGAGACACTCCATCCTCCACTCTCCTATTTACAACACACGGTAAATTTAAAAAATCTTGAAAGATAAAAAAAAACACGTAATTTTCCTGATGGCGCAGTGGTACTGCGTCTGACTGTAAATACAATAGTTGTGGGTTCGATCCCACTGATGGGAATGAATTATTTTCATTTTCTCTCCCTAATAAAAAGGCAATGCTTACAACTCTAAAACTCAACACGAGTTCCACCATTCAACACGCAGTCTGTAGAAAACTGGAACAAAGTGTGTCAATATTATATTCAGCCTGCCTACCCTGCTACACGCGGCATATAGTGTAAAGGTACGAAAAAATCTTTATTTTCATTTATTCTCATTTAAGTTCTAATTTACACTCTATTGCTCACTTTTTACATATTTTACAGATATTGCGTGTTAGGCGTAACCCAACGCCGCATTTCATTTCACCAGACTGAGTAAACGAAAAATACTATGAAAAATATAATTCTAATATAAAATTCAATTTATGAAATTTCTAGACGGTCTAAATTTTGCTTTTAGCAAACATAATCGAATAAAGCTATTAACTTTTGTAAAGTAAATGCTTTTTGAGGGTGAAGGAAAGTTTGGCGTTAAATATAATTACGAAGTCAGTGATGTCTCTGATCACTTTATAGAAAGTATTTCTTTTATAGAAGGTATCGATTTTATGTAGGTCGACTTGTAACTATGTATTCGATATAAATTAAATTTAAATCAGCTTCACGCTGTATTCCGCACACTGCAGGGTAGGCAGAGGGAAGCTAGTGCTAGACACTCGGTTCTCACTTTCCGCCAAGTTCTGGAGGCATTGCATGTTGAGTACCGGTACTTAACGGAGCGAAGAAATGAAAATATAAATGTAAATAAATATTTCTTTTCCTCGAGTGGGGATCGAAGCCACAACCAGTCGATTTTACAGTCACACTTTGTGCCCCTGCGCCACGACTGGCCTTTCGACAGATATAAGAAAGCGAGCTTAACCCACTTATGTCATTTTGAAACTTGGCAGTTATACGTAACCTAAGTAACAATACATACAGCAACAGCTGATCTGATGATGGAACCAGGACCTGAATAGTAGAACTCTTCATTGGTTACTTAGCTAAGCTACTTTACGCCTTTTCACGCGTAGTATGGTATAGTTTCTACTTTTTATTTCTTATTCATCAATAAATAATTTAATAGAATCTCCTTTTGATATAAAAAATAAACCTTTGCTATAGTAAATACATAAATAACGTAAATAGAATCACGACACTGCGCGAATGCACGGCCACCGACCCGCAACGTGTTACAGTTGACCTAACACGTGATTTAGAGTTTATCCTAACTTTACAGTTATACCTCTTTAATGGAATTTATTTGGCGCTGTTGTGGCACAGTGGAAAGTATCTGGCTGGACGCGGTTGTTAGTTCGATTCTCATTTTATTTCTTTTTAATTGTTAACTGAATTACTGATTTTATTATTAACTGATTGAGGCCAATCGTGGCGCAGGCACAAAGTGTGACTGTAAAATCGATTGGTTGAGGGTTCGATACCCTCTCGAGGAAATGAATTATTTATTTACATTTTTTTCATTTTTTCGTTCTGATGTCGAGGCAAAGCGCGGCGCTCCACCACTCAACACGCAATGCCTCCAGAATTCGGCGGAACGGCGGTGGGGAACGGAGTGTGTTAACAATAGGTTCCCTCTGCCTACTGGGCTATGTGCGGAATACAGCGTGAAGCTGATTTTATTTATTAACTAATTAGAAATGCGGATGGCTTCTTCAATGTTATATATTTCCTAACTATTATATTTCATGAAAGGCACAAACATCTTACAATAATGTTATCTAACTAACTAAGTAAATCAGACGGTAATTAGTGAGTTTGTCAGATTTCTAACCTAATATCCTCATACATTCCACAGTACTTGGACACTACAAGTAGTTCAGTTATGTGAAATATTCAGATTTTATAGTATACAGATACAACGGAAAATAGCTGGTATATGATTAAATATACAAACAATTAAATGAAACAAAAGCGATGAGAGTGACTATTTTTTATTTTACTATGTTATCTATTAAAACACATAACAACGTTGTGTTTCAATACTCATCTTAAAATAATGATTCGAAATTGAACGTAAATTAAGTAAACTAAATTTTATCAGTAGGTTCTTTTTGCCTGTTAAATGCTAGAGATGTAGGAGTTAAAGAAACGTCATTTTGTATATAACGAATATATTCACTTTTTTATAGCTTCACGTTGTATCCAGTACGTAACTGGGGACAAAATCCAGTTAACCTAGTGTTAAGACACTCCATTTCCCATTAAGACATTTCCGTCTCCCACTTTCCGTCTAATTCCTGAAGCATTGCGTGTTGAGTAGCGGGACTCAACGCCGCACATTGCATCGTTCCATGAGAGAGGAAATGGAAATATTAAATATTCCATTTCCCAAATGGAAATCGAACCCACAGCCCCATACCTACGCCGGTACCTACCTAATCTATCTAGGCCAACCAACAATACCAACAAACCATTAATACAACGTTTATTTAAATTAAACCAACCACTATTGAAACCAAGTAATTTATTATTAATATATTATAATGTAACAAGTATACTTGTTCTATCTGTTCAGAGAACGGTAAAGTTAAATCGCTCGGCATCCGCGAGTTTCCGAAGGCTTAATTCCGTTTGGTCGAACTTCGGTCTAAGTTACTGCGTATGCTGCACCGCCTCCACCTGTGTTTTGAACAATGCGGTAATGCAATATATGTATTATTATATTGGTTTTAGTATATCAATAAATTGTTGGAGATTCAAATTTAATTTGTTATTTCTTGCACTAAGTACATACAGAAAAGAAAACAATTAAAAATTTTGCGTGCAACGGACTGGACTGGATTTACATACGAGTATCTCCAGAAGAGATCTTTTTCAGTCAAACTGTGGGATTGGTAAAAAATAGCGCGGGAAAAAAACAATGAAAATAATAAAATTGAGGCCGTGCGACTGTAAACGCGACGGTTGTGGATTCGATTACCACTTGTAGGAATGAAATATTTAATATTTTCATTTCCTAACTCTGGTAATGAAGCAAAGTGCGGTGTTGAGTCAACACAAGAATTCAGCAATAGAGTTTCATAACACTAAATTTCCAGGTTCCCTCTGTCTATCCTGCGTTGTGCGGAATACAACGTGAGACTAGAACAGAAATCACAGGACTATACATCAGCAAAAAAGGCTAGAGATAAGAGGAGGTAAATGTTGTAGTAGTTTGACGTAAAAACTTGTTGACTGTTCTAGATTTTGTAAAGTGTAAACACCTGTGTATCAATTTATTTAAATTTACTTATTTAAATTTACAATACGAAAATAAAATAAAAATAAAAAACACTAAATTCCCAGGTTCTCTTTGTCTATCCTACCATGTGCGGGATATAGCGTGAAGCTAAAAAAAATGAAAGTAAGTTAAAAGTAGGTGTAAAAGTAGTGGGTAATCACTTAGTTTCCTTAGCGAGTAATCAAGTTACACCAGGCTTAATGTAGTCATTAAAGGAGATTGTGCTTGAGATGGCCGGAACATCCTTTTATTGCCTTATTCGCAGTTCAAGATAGCTTAATTTGCATTGAATCGTTTGAAAGATTTTTTTGAATTAAAACCAGCAGCAGCTATTGGAGACGTCCAAGAGGCGCGAATTCGAATTCCGATAAATTAAAATTTGTCCTGTACAAATTCCTTTTGTTAAAAATATTTTTTGTCCGATTTTGAATGATTTTTTTGTCATATTTTGATGTCCAGATTTTTAGCCCTCGAATTAAATATAAACAATGGAGTGTTGGTACCGAGGCTGTTATACGGCAGCGAAACGTGGGTATTACAAAAGAAGAATGAAAGAAAGATGAATGCTGTGGAGATGCGATCTCTTCGCACGATATATTGAGTCAGCTTAGCTGATTGAATCCGCCATAAAGAATGGCAGGTACTGGCGAGGATGTCACTGTGAGAATGAAGAAGAACGTGCTCAGCTGATTTGGACACGTCGAACGAATGAGTGAAACAAAATGGCAAATCAAAGAAGAAAGAATGGCAAAAAAGATTTATGAAGGAAAGATCTCAGTTAACCTTCGAAAACACAAAATCAAAGATGGTATGTATGGTAGTAGAGGTCAGGCGCATGAGGGGCTCCTGAAGGGAGGGATGTATGAAGACGTTGATAAAAGAGGACGAGGCAAAACATATATGCAGAGACCGCAGTCTTTGGCGCTCCGTCTCTGACTACCGCGCCGGTATAGGGATACAGCATGAAGCTAGATTAGATTAGATTATAATTTAAGTATATCAACTCAAATATACAGACAGCGTAAATGTCCGTTAGTATAAAAATGTTTTAAGCCTAGCAACACTAACACAAGGTTCCTTCTGCCTGCCCTGCCTGCCTACCCTGTGAAATAAAAAAAATATCTGGCGCCATAACTCAAAAACTTAGGTAATTATTCGAAAAAAAATCGAAAGCAGAAATATACAACAAAGCAGGCCGTCCTTGACTCACAAAACTACCTACATCACAAAAAATCTCACATCATTCACCTAAAAATCATAAAAGCCCAACAACAACCACTTCTTAGGCCCACGTAATCGACTCTTGATAACTAGGTTTATTTCCTTTGCGGATATGACATTTCCAAAGGGCAGGCTGATTGATGTTTATTTGATTAAGATCATTTTTTTAATGGTGTTCATTTTGATCACACTAATGGCCAATCTGAACAACAATTTCCTGTTCCAAAACTCTTTTGTGCTGATAGCTCCACAAAATTACTTGTTTGTTGAACGCTTTTCGTTGGAATTTTGGATATTTTACTTTAATCTAGTACTTGAGGCCTTCGGCGGTGCAGCGTGCGACTGTAAATGCGACGGTTGTGGGTTCGATTCCCAGTCGAGGGAATGAAATATTTAATTTCTCCTCGCTCAGGTAAAACGAAAATCGGCGTTGAGTTCCGTAACTCAAGAAGAATGCCTCCCTCGAACATTGGGAAGAGCGCGGGGTACGGAGTGTTATAGTCATGTAGCTTAAAATACAGTAAAAATCAAACCCACGACTCGACACTTTGACATATGCGAACTACGCCATGGAAGTTTCAATTTGTATGTATTTAAAATAACAATTTAACTTTATACGTAATGATGTTTCATTCATTGGACTGAACATCCTGCGTCAGCTGCTGCTTTACCAGATGTGGAAATGTGTTATAAAATATATTTCATATTTACAACCACAAATTTTCTATATTAGAGCAAATTAGATCTTTGATACAATCATAAATTATTACATAATATTGTAAATTATACATAAGATTTTTAAGTATTATTAACAAGAACTTTTTTTAGCTTCGCGCTTTATTCATTACTTTATTACTAAGAGAACGGAACGAGCTACGGTCTCACATCAACCCCTTCATACATCTCCTCCAGGGGTCCTCATGTTGTTACGTGACCTTCCTTCCTCCAGCTTCATCGATACTGTGTTCTTTAAAGTAGAAAACACTCACTATTTCTTAACACTCACTCTTACTTCAACAATAAGGCATATATATATTTAAAAGTCATTTAAAAAATGTATTAGGAAGCCATTATTGATGAATTATAGGTGAACTATACGCGCGTTAAGTTTAAACCCGGTTAGCAATTTAAGAGATCATTCATTGAAGTATTATTGAAATTAACGTTTTCTAAGTATTAAACTATTATATATTACTTTTTATATATTACTTTTTCCTGTCCTTTGGTTATTTAAATAAAATAAAAATACAGAATAAAATAAATTCTACTTCTATATTTTTAATTTTTGTTTGAGTTTTAATAACTAGCTAGCTTTAAAACCTTTAGTTTTTATTTTAGAAGATTTATCCTTTTCGTCAGTTCTTATTTAGGTTTTAATTTCATTTAATTCAAAGAGAAATTTTAAAAAACTCGATAATAAATTGTGTTATAAATACGAGATGTTATCTATCGCTTTTTTATTATTTTTATAAAATGTACTTTTAGCTAGTCCGATGTACATACATATCGCCTGTTTATTGTACTCGAATGCGAAGTTTATATGTTCCCAGTCGAGGGCATGGAATATTTAATATTTTTATCTCGTTGCTCTGGTAACAATAGTAAGCGCAATGTCTCAATAATTCAGCACAAAATGGGAAATGGAAATATATTAATAGGAGACGGAATGTCTTAATACTAGTTTTCCAGGCTTCGCGAAGCGTAAATCTAAAAAAAATGATTCACATTTACTAAAAGAGTAAAAAAATAGCAGCTTCAACCATAATATGTTAAGTAGTCGAGCTTAACGCCGCGATTTATGTATCTAAGTAGTAGTAGTTAGTATAAGTAAATCTTAAATACATAGATTCTAAAACAAACCATTATGCAAATTAAAAAAAAAAAACTCATTCACAAAATAGATTTCGCAGATTAATTTCACACAACGCCGCCTATAGAAATGACGGAGCGCAACGTTTACAGCTGTTGCTCGCAACGCCGCACATTTCAATGAAACTAGAATACTCCACATTCAGACTATTTACATAACAAACGGCTGAGTTCAACTCCAAAAACTGCAATTTAGGGGAATTTCAACTACTTTGCTATGGAAATAAGAATTATTCAAAAGATTGGTGGAATTTTTGGAATGGAATATATAAATTTGTCACAATATGAACTAAAATCTAGCATGAAATGTGGTATGAGAGCGTTGGAGTTGATGAAGGCTGTGCATTTTTTTAATTGTCTAACAGTATTTCAACAGATTTATGTATTTCTAATATTTTGACAGTGTTCTTCTATATTTAAGAACGCGTATAAAAATTTGAACGTATTGATATTTGAACCTACGCTCTTTGGAAGCCGTCCAAACGCTCTGACCACTAAGGCATACATTTTCATCAAGCTACATCGAAATTCTTGGATGTTTGTTACAGTTTCATTATATGTTTTCGAAAAATATTTTTCTCCTAATTACGGAATAATGTTAAATATATTTAATAAATAGCATTCTCTCTTGCCTAACAATAGTTCCAAGCTAAAATCTTTGGAAAATTTGTAAGAATTTGGGTTGGGAAAAGGATACACTGTCCCTAAAAAAATTAAAAGCACTATGGGCCTGCGTGAGAGGATGCCGACGGCGGTAAGGGCGTCTCCTGTGGGACTTGAACCTCGGCTTGCAGCCGTCGAAAGGACTGGAAAGCAACAGGGTAGGCAGAAGGAGCCCAGTGTTAAGACACTTCGCCCCTCACTTTCCGCCGCATTCTGGAGGCATTGCGTGTTTAGTATCGCCTGTTGCTTATACAGTCACGCTCACGATTTCTTGTAAGATAATAAAAAAATAATTGAAAACAAATTACGGCGCTCAGATCCGTCTCTAATTACTAAAAACTGAAAAACTATTTATACATTTGATGAATTATAGCACTAGGTAGCAATAGGCGCAATTAATGTTTGGTGGACCACCAGTGGTCCGCTTGTACGAATGATTTTAAATTTAGCGGGCCATTGGTCGGCGTGCAGTGAGACGTGAAGACGATACAACAGGGCAGCATAGCTGTGTTGTTTCCTCATTCAAACATAAATTATGTTACGTTACGTGTAGTGTTGATGGTGAATAATAAAAGTCTACTCACGTTTAGCACTGAGTTTAATCAACACCACTTTAAATGTACATACAGTGATAACACAAATGTAAAAATCACAATTACATTTACATTACACGGTACAGTATATAAGAAACTAGAAAGTCAACCACAAACATAAAAAGACACAAATTTGGATATAAATACTATATAAAACAAAGGAACGTATGGAAAGCACATCGAGTGGCAAGCAACGACTGTGATAATTAAATATGCCGTCGACAAGGGGTAGGCGTAAATATTACGGCACCTTACCGGTTCAGTCGACGGCAGTGAGCGCTTTCATATAAATAAACTAAATACTAATACTTACTACAAAATATATAAACAATATTAGATGTATGTATGTATATAAATGATAAATTAATAAATTACAATATTGAAATACATAAATAACACATATTAAGTAAACTATAAACATAAATAATAGTTCCCTACATTACGTTACGTTTAAATCTATTAAAATGATCTAAAATACGTTCATTCATTTTTTTTTCTTTTGTATTTTCTCAGAAATCACATAAATACTAAATTACAAAACATTTTTTTTGTTATGTCTATTGAGGTATTAATGATAGTTTAAGTTTGATTATCACAGTTTATTTTTATTATACCTACATAGTGGTACCTGTTAACAAGAATGATATGAAGTAGTCCTTGATCAACAAAGGATACTGAAACACTGAATTGTAGTTTTTACATTATATACATAATATGTCAATATAAATTTTCGCCTAGGACCATTAGCTAATTGCAATCGACCACAGTTTGCGGCGTCAGCTATTAAAATGTAGTATGAATTTTAAATTAAATTATGTTTGGACGATAACGAGTGCGGTCGTTTTTTAAAGCTAATATTAGTATTCGATTTGATTAATATCGATTTTATTTGCGAAAACGTCATGAAGTAGCTGCGGTGAGTGGTGATTAATAATTGGATAGCCAAGTAAGTGTCTACTTTTGGCAAAAAATCTTTCTTTACCAGCTATCACAAGAAGGAAACATGGGAAAATTGATCGATCTATTTGATTAATAAGATGTCTAGTATTTCCTGTTTTCCTGTATGGAACTGAATTATCGACGATCCAGAAAAACTACGTGTAAAGATTGTGGTGCTGGAGGCGCTTGTTAAGAGTTAAATGGACTGCTAGAAAAGCAAAGGTTTTGCTAAAATAGCAAAGACTTTCGTCGATTGTGCGAATGTGGATTTTAAAGATGTTCAAGCACAACACACGGAGCGAGAACGTCTGGTAATACCTACAAGAAAAAGATGAAGGGTAGCCCACGAGAAAAACAGAACCTGATCAAGTCCTGCAGTGGCTATTCCATTAACGATTAGTATTGAAGATAGGGACAAAGGGGGAATGCTTGCAACCTCGCTTTTAAATGAGAAAGATCATGACCACGATCACTCTAACAGGAGTGTACGACTAAGGGGAAGATAACAAGCACAGAGACGGGGTCATATATCAGAAAGTTGTGTTACGCCGTTTATGGATTTCCCCTTAAAAACAAAATTATTTTAATTTATTTGAAAAAAATAGCACAAAAAAATAACACGAAAACATAAAAAAACACGCGCATATTTGATTGTCGTATTGGATAATTTTAAAAGAAAAATGTTATTTTTTTTGTTAAGTTTGTAAGAGAATTTGGTTGGCGATATGTTTTCTACAAAAATCGTTCCACTTAAAATTTCAATGTTCATAGGAATTAAAGAAATAATACGATCATTTTGCATATAATGCGTGCGTCTTTGTTTTATTGTATTAAAAAAAAATGTCGTTTCAGATTTTCTTTACAAGCCAGCAGTAGAAGAAAGCAAAGAAGTAAGTAGAATGACGCAGGGACGCTGGACCCTTTCTTTCCAATCTTTTTTGCCTTATTTTACTTAAAGATTTTCACAATTTCACAATAGATTTTTTTTTATTTTTCTGCGACATTGTAACCTTTCTTCACCTATAATAAAAAGAAACAAAGAGGCAAGGCAAAAAGCCAACGGCACGCGGTGTTCCCAGGCGGTCACCCATCCAAGTACTGACCGCGCCCGACGTTGCTTAACTTCGGTGATCGGACGAGAACCGGTGTGTTCAACGTGGTATGGACGTTGGCGAAGCATTAACACAAGTAATTTATCATTATGCTAAACTTTTTTTCAACAGTATTAACCTCTGCTGTTGACCAAATGATGATGTTGTTGGAATGATGTTGTTGGAATGATCTTTACAGAGTAACCGGGTAGAGGAAATATGCTAAAAACTTAAATTCAGCTTATATATTAATATATGAAAGAAAAACTTTGGACGCCCTTATTAATTCACTGCTTAACGCAAAGGAGAGTATTGTACCACTTATTAAAAAAATGCTCACTAAGAACAATAGAACTATAATCATTACATTTTAAAAAAATATATCGTTAAAATATATAGCCAAACAAACCAAAACAATGTTTACAATGACTTTGAAATTTTATGACAAACCTGTTATTTAAATATTATAGAGCCTATATCGAGAATAAATCCTCTTTAACAATATTAACAGTGAAGATTTAATAGTTTATTCTTTATTGATTTGACAATAGAGTAACCACAGTCGCGCTTCTTTTAGGATTATAATAAAAATATATTTTAAAGTTTTAATATTAAAAAAAACGATTATTTTTTATCAAAAGCAAAAGAAGTGTCTTTCTTCTGTTAGTATGATTGCATAATAAATAATTCAATATCGTTTTTTACCATTTACTAATAATATAGAGGCCGCGTCGTGGTAGTGGCACGTTGTCTAATATTAAGCGCAACGGCTATGGCTTTGATTCCCATTCAGAAGATTTACTTTTTCATTTCCTCACTGTGATAACAAGACAAAATGCAGCGTTGAGTTCCGAGACTCAACACCCAAAAGTGAATGACGGAGTAACATTAGAAGGTGTGAAGCTGAAAAAGCAATGTTTTGTGTGAAAAATATAGTACACTTAGCTCGTTTATTATCCCAAATGTTATGAATATGTGTAAATAGACAAAATACACATTATATGTATAATTTTATGTATGCCATCTATAAATGTCATAAAGAACTATATTCACTGTACAATTATTGATGAAAACTTTATTACAATAGAGGGCGCTACTAAGATAAAAGAAATATAAAATATTGAACTTTAACTTCACGCTTCTAGAAGCGCCTAGGTAGAGAAAAAATAGAAATGGACACTCTGTAGACATAGCGCAGCGCGGTTGAGTTCCGCTACTTATACACAAAGTCACGAAAATTGTGCAGAAAATAGTTCGACAGAGTAGATGTAATGTTTTTAAATTCATATCCCATTTAGAAGAATGTATATGCGTGCTCAATAATGTATTTGCGTATTCAATTGTCCAATCTAGCGACATCGGTTTAATATGGGGATGTTTTAGAAATAACTATCTACAGATTATCATATTTTAAATAATATTTAGATATTATATTTAAGTAAATATTTCAATTTGTCTGTAGATGTAGAATTTTTAATTGTTTTTATGTTTATCCCGCAAAATGCAAAATATTTAAATAGATTAAAAATAGGTTTGCTTCTAAAAACAATAATTTACATAAAATGCTATATGATCACAACAAATGAAATAAATGTATGATTAAATAATATAGTTAATGGCCAATTAACAACTTTATGACTTTTGTATATTATTTATGTAAATATACAATAGTCGTTAAAATATTTATTAGGCTGTAAAACATTTAGGTGGAGATCCCATCGTTTAAAACTGTAGGGATTAGATTTTCTAATGAAACTTATATTTAAGAATGATACATGATAGTAGAATAGATTACACTAGGGTTGCCCAAAAAAATATATTTTCTTAAACATATTTTCTTAATTAATAAAAGAACTTACGCAATAATTGTCGCCCTTCATTATCTTAAGGAAACATGATGTAATTAATACCTTATAATAGATTGATATTTGTAAGCATTTATTTAATTAGATAATTTAGTCGTTTTAAAATGATAATTTAAATTAGTATTAGTATTTAGAAAACAGATTTAGCAAAGAGTTAATATCATGGGTTCATTATTTCACTTGAAAAATAAGGATGATTTCATATTTAAATAGTTTTTTGTATGTTCTTAATATGATTATAATCATCATTTAACAGGTAAATATCTAGAATAAACATTAATTTTAAGATTGACCTTCTATTTTATAATATTTTACTTTAAAACATAAGGCAAATCGCGTATTTCATCGTCTA
>JAATLQ010032310.1:0-13764 GCA_013421005.1 Heliconius erato x Heliconius himera | reverse complement strand
ATTGGTAAAATTTTCAAGTAAATCGGTTCAGTAGTTTCAGAGAAAAATGCGGACAACAATATGTCGACAGACAGACAGACAGACAGACAGACAGACAGACAGACAGACAGACAGACAAGAAATTCAAAAAAAATCTTTTTGCTTTCTATTATTCTTTTTAAGTGTCCCTCTATCCATTTCAGTCAAAATTACTAAATGTACAGACAAAATATTTTTACTGTCTTATTATATATAGAGATTACGCTAGACGATTGCTTATCTCAAATAAACTATTATTATTGACTTAATTTAAATTTAGCATCTACGTAGAATTTGATTAGTGCTATTTATCAAGCAGAACCAATGTCTGCATTTCGATGTCTACAAACGATATATTTGATTTTTTTTAAGAATTTCAAACAGCCCACATTATCTATAAGTATAGGTTCAAAAGCACATTATTTTTTATGCACACGCATAAAGCCCTTAGAGATATATTACTTCATATTATACAAATAAACTCCGTAGTAATATTAGTTTACCACTGCAAGGAATGAATTCGAGAAATTAAGATGTCCAACTTTAATATTAATTTTATAATTCTGAGGCTTCATCAAGCTTACGTAGATATTAGCGTATAAAGTGATATTTTCTGAGGCGGGCCGAGGACTTTAGCTTAGAACAGATATGTTCGTGGAAATGTTGTTTTTTTTTTAATTTTTTCGGGGTAAATTTTGTTGTAAGTAAAATTTTTGGGGTGGGCCAGTAAAATTTCTGGGGTGACCAGACTATTCTGGGGTGGACACGGACCACCCAGCCCCCTTCCTACGCCAATATACGTAGAAACAAATTGAAAGATCGAAGAAAGTACTTACTTGATTATACAATTCTAGAGACAACGAGTGACGTTTCTTATTAGCTTGCCTCATTCTACCAGATCTGGATATGGATAGCTTCCTTCTGCCATCTAAAGGCGGTGCCACAGCTTTGTCTTCCTCTCCCTCTTCATATCTCGACTTGCGTCGTTCGCTCGGGTGGAAAATGGACTTTATGAACTTAGCCATGATATTATTCCACTATTATCTACTACTTGTTATCGAACCATCATATTTTATCTATAACAATAGTAGTTTATATTAATCTTTTATAATAATGATTAAGTATTTTGATTTGCTTGCCAAGAATCTTTTTTGTTTTTTCTACTAGGAGTTTTAAACCTAGAAACTAACTATTGGTTGTAGATTCGATTCTGTGGCATGTAAATTTAAAACCAGACTGTTCCTATGTATACAGTTGTAAATTTATATAAGGTATCATCACCTATCTGTTGTTTTAGTTCGATAAACATCCAAGCGCAATAAACTTAATGCACTAACAATTACATAACATTAATTAATATTTTATCACGCATTTGCAGGTTTAAGCAAAACTTATGTGCTATAGAGTCACTAAATCACTCCATTTTTCACGTACAATGTCCTAAAGAAAATTAGAACCCAAAATTATCGCGTTCAATTAGGCTCCCACAATTGAACCACAACTTGACTTTATAAAATAAAAAGAAAAAAAAACAAGATTTTAAAACTTACCTTTTTACGTGTTCTAAAGTCCACGGCCCCTTTATTCCGAAACCACAATACTAGAGTATAAAAACGGAAGAAAGAAAAAAAATATTTTGGTTGAACTGTTACCGATTAATAAGGTTGTTTAAATGCAATCTTTTCGCTACCGATAAGACGCCCATACATATGTGCAAATTGTTTAACACTGCACTCAATATTTACTTGGCGTGATAAGATACACTTATCAATGATAACAACTTTTATGATAATGATTTAGATTATCAATTTAAGGTTAATGATATTGTTTAATTTTGATAGCTGGTGCAGTTCTGTCTGTGACGGAAATAATGGATTGTCTCGTGGTAGCGTAATTTGGGATGTTTCGTCTATTCTATACACTACCTAATTCAACCTCGTAAATTAAAAAAAAATATACAAAAAAAATTAAAGCTGAAGTAACTTACCGGAGAATCCACACAAAATTAGCTTGTTTGGTCTGGTTATACATTTCCGTGTTTAACATTTCCGTGTTCTAAGGATTGAATGATATGGAAAAAAATTAAATATAATATTTCATGTTAATTATAACTAAATTTACAAATAAATGGATTAAATTAATGGATGGATTAAAAAAAACTAATTAACACTATTTAAAATACTGCAAACGTTTATAAGTATTTTTTTATTTCTACATTTATTGTCAGAATAAAATTAGGAAAATAATAGAACCTTATGCATTCAAATAAATATAATGTTTAAACTGTACAAAGTAAAACAAAACATAGATAAAATTTACGCATTCAAAGTACAGTACGGTCAATGAGTCTGGCCCTGAAGATGGGTGCAGATGGTTGCGCAGATTTCATTTTAGATATTTTTTTCTTATTTTTAACATTTTCTTTCCGAGTACCATGCGCTAAAATACAGAAATCCTAACTTTAAAGTGATCACGATACATTGGCCGTCCTGTAAACATTGTTATACTACACACTAAATATAATATAAGAATCTAGCAACACTGTAATATTATATACGAATATCTATATAAAGGGCTATTTATTTAAAAATCAATGAATATTTTGAATTTCATTACCACTGAAATGTACAATTTTTTATATGTTTTATAGTAAAAAATCTAAATTACTTTGATTACAACGAATTTATAAGATGTTATCGTTATATCTAAATCAGTACAAAAATAATATTATTTTAAACTATATTTAATTAACACTATAGAAGCTATACATTATACATTTTAAAGTATTATTATTACAAAAACATAAACATTCATTTACATACACATATCTTATAATGCATATTAAAAATTTAAATTAAAATGTAAAATTTGCCCCTAAAAATTTTACTGAATTTATTCATAAAATAATTAAAAGCATTAACAGTTTAAATAAAATTATAATAACTAGCAAAGAAAGAAAAAGCATAAAAATTAAATATGGCTAGAAATATGAAAATACTATTTACCTATATAAAACAATCAAATGAAAAAAACATTTAGATTCGCAAAAAAAAAAATTACTACGAAGTAAATAGAAAAATATTTTCAAGTACATTAAAGAGGTCGCTATGGACGCGCAGCGACACAATGTCTGAATGTAAACTGTTGAGAGTTCTATTCCTACTCAGATAAATAGGTTTCATTTCTTTGTTCTGGTAACAAAACAAAGCACGAAGTTAAGGTCCACCATTCTATATACAATGTCTCGAAATTAGGCAGTAAGTGGGAAACAGAGTGTCTTGACACTACTCCATCTACCTAGCCTACTATATAAAAAAAGCTAATAAAATAAAAAAAAATATTTGTATAAACAAAAACCCCGACTGCATAAAACTAAAATTAGGATTAACAGTCGGGACCTCTTTAAATTATGCGGGGTTCCTGGTAAAGATCTGAAAAAAAAATCAATAAATGATTTTTTTTTTAATCCTAATAAACTATTGGGCTTGTTTATTTTCTATGATGCAGTCGGGGTTTTTGTTTTTACAAATATTTTTTTATTTTTCATTTTTTTGTTAGAATTTATTATGGTAATAATAATCATGATATACCTTTTTGAAATTCTGAAATTGAGCTCTTGAATTTGATACCCATATTGTAGTATTCGAAACGAAAATATTTTTTTTCACTAAGTCCAATGGCGTACCACAGCCGCCATGAATATTTTTTACTAACGTCACCTATCTAAGAACACATGGGCTGCTAATACGAATCTAACGATACCTCAAATATGTAAATCCGTTCAGCGGTACTTGAGATACGAGGTAATAAAGAATATTACATACATACAAGATACGCGCGAAAAACATAACCCTTCCTTAGCAGTCGGGAAAAACCACAATGACAAATTGTAAAGTATATTAGAACAACCATAAGACATTAGGGCAATGTATGAAAATAATCCAAACACAATTATCACATATTTAAAATATAGTAATATATTAATAAACTTATTTTAGTATTAAATAAGTCTACAATATACATCTATTTATCGTTCAATTACTTTAAAAATGTGAAACTGTCAATACAGTAACTGCAATAATAAATTAGGGAACACAGGTGACCGGATAACCGTTTTTGTTCGGATACGCAAATTAAAAATATATATTTAACCCCAAAGAAGTGAAAATCATATTTATATACATGACTACGTCTTTAATGGTAAATAAGAATTACTTACTATTGATCTAATATTATTTTGCAATCGAAATTTTACTTTTAGACGATAAGAATTGGTTTGAGTTGAGAGTATCTAAGGTCTTTTTATTAAATATCTTACCGGAGTAAGTACTGTGCGGTCAACGAGACGTGGCCGCCCTGCAGTTAGATTTTCTGAATTTGAAACTCGAAAAGAAAATAATCGAAACTAAGAAATAATTATATCATAAAGTATGCAGTCATTTACTTGTGATTTCAGGGCGGCCACGACTCGTCGGCCGCACTATAAATAGTCGAAACAGGTCACGAAAGTGAGGTACGAAAAGGGATATATACGAGTTATACATGGTATTTCGGGTAGGGATTTCATAATTTTGCTAACTAAAATTTTGTATTAAAATTGCAAATCAAACAAAAAAAGCCAACGAGAATTTATTACATGTTTCTTAGCATTCATTCTATTTTAGTTTAGAAATTGATAAGGACAATTTAAGAAACATTTAAATATTTCAGATTTTTTTTTTAACTGTATCTACATTTGTTTAAAACTTATTATGACTATAGATATTTCATTTTATAAACTTGGAAATTAGAGGTAAGATGTATGTACAATATTAGGGAAGTATTTATAATTTTATTTAAAAAATAAGGTACAAACTAAACTCACCAGTGTCGTATACTAGTAGTAGAGTAAGAGATGCTCTATAATAAAGGACGGGCTTATAAAAATGCATATTTTCCCCTTTTCAATTTTTCTTATGCAGATTTTATAAGTATATATTTTTTTCTTTTTTTAAATAAAAATGGTGTTGAAGCTAGACATACCTATATATATTACATAAGATCTTAAAATAATATATTTATTAATTTTCTTTTCTATATGTACTTTATGTGAAGGATTAATAAAACAGTAGGCATTTATTATTTACGATAACGTATAATATATTGTAATGTACAGAATTATTTAACCAGATATGATATTCAAATTATAAGGCAAGATTCTGATGGCAGTAAGAAATGTAAAAAAAAAATAAAAATA
The DNA here is from genome assembly GCA_013421005.1 of Heliconius erato x Heliconius himera. Classification (NCBI taxonomy): domain Eukaryota; kingdom Metazoa; phylum Arthropoda; class Insecta; order Lepidoptera; family Nymphalidae; genus Heliconius; species Heliconius erato x Heliconius himera. Next base: position 8,510 of record JAATLQ010032310.1, on the reverse strand, counting down.
AATGCTTTTTTAAATTATATTTCATGTTGAATTTAAATAAAAGGTTCAATTTCAATTAAGATATAAAAAGCTAGATTAAAATTTGAGACAATAATATTATTAAAAAAATTACATAAATAAATCAAGTAACTAAAAATCTATATATACAAAGTTGTAGTTTACTTCCAAAACTTGCCATAAAAGTTGCCATTACAAATATCGTCACTATAAATATACTAGAATATTTAAAATTGACCTTACAGTTTTAATTAAAAAAAAACAGTCAATCATGTTATCACATACCTATGTACCGCAGTACAGATTACATTCAATATAAAAAATCGATTTTAAATCGATTATATCACTTGCTCAGAATCATTATTACTCGATACTGTATCAGCATTATTGGGGGGCATTGAATTTCTGTACAGTTTCAGATTAGACTCTGTGTAGTCTAGAATTATTCTACTCGAATGTCTGATATAAAGCATTTGCTTGTGATATATTTTTAGGGCTCCCTTGATCGTTATATATGTGAGACCACCTAAGATAGTTCTGTGTAGATTATTTTGTATGGATCTGAAGAATAATTTTCCAATTAATGTGGAAATTGTGGGCAAAAGTAGGGCAGAGCAAAATATTCTGGTGGGAGATAGATGAGCGTGCCTGTTCGTGTTGTTATTATTATTCTGACCCGGCATTATGGCACTCCTGTCGCCTTCCACGCTGCAAAATAAGAATAATATGATTAATTTAATATCTAATATAAAGACACGAAACTTATTCTAATTGTCGATTCCTAATAGGGGAATGAATTGTCTTCATTTCTTCGCTCTGGTAACAAGACAAAGCACCCGCCGAATTTTGCTTCTCAACGCGCAATGTCTGTTATCTCATGTCTAATTGGTGTCTTAACACTATGTTTTCTCTACCTTTCCTCCGGGATACAAGGTAGCTTCACACACGCAAAAAAACGAAATTTTTAATTAAACTATTTAATTAAAAAAAAACCTATGAATAATTAAAAACTTAATTCTCATACATGTATACGAAACAAATAATTAAAAAACAATAATATAAGCTACAATACATAACATTACTATGCTTCCAAGTGTATAAAATGTATTGAACCATTTTCCATTGATATATTATACTATATTACAATAAACGGTGTCGTTAATGAAACAAAAAGGTGCGATACAACAGTTTTGTGTTGTAAACGAACGTTTCATTATTTTACAAACACTTTCACAATATGACTATTGATTGATAACTTCTATTGATCAATTATGTTATGGAAAAACCAGTCTTAGTTTTTTTTTATATAAAGGCGACAGTTGTGGGTTCGATTCCCAGTGACATGAATTATATAACAAGACAAAGCGCGGTTTCGATTTCCGTCATTCAAAACTCAATATATCCAAAATTGAGCGATGCGTAACACTAGATTCCCTCTGCTACAGTTTATGTGCAGTATACAGAGTGAAGCTAAAATAAAAAAATCTTTCGATGATTTAGATTATTTATGTTTCTAAATGTGTATTTAGCTTCCTTTTTCACGATAAAAATAAAAAAAATCTTTTACAACTATAGAACATGCAAATAAATGTGTTTGAAGCAAGTTAGTTCAGTTCAGCTCAGTTCTTTATAATTTCGAGCGTGTCACTTCAATACAAACCACCGAAACAAATTGAATTGTGAATTTTCGATTATTATCAAAATCTATTAGTGACCTTGACACGTACTCGTATACAGTGTATTATGTAATTCAAATATATTTTTTTAAATAAAATATTATTTAAGACAATAACCATACAACCAATCAAAAGCAATTTCAAATACCAACCTTCCAAACGGCAGTATATAAGAGAGAGCAGGTATTTTCGTGCAATATTTCCTCAGAAACAAAAGTACTGAATCTTCCCAGTTGTACATCTTTGCACTGATAAGCGTCACTGGTATCGTTGGCAAAAGTACCAAAAGTACCAGTGGATCCGCTGATTCCATCATTTCTAAGCCCTCTCTGTGACCGACTACCTGTAATTAAAATAAAATAGCTTTTAATAATCAAATCAAAATCAAATCAGCTTCACGCTGTATCCCGCACACAGCAGGGTAGACAGAGGGAACCTAGTGTTAAGACACTCTGTTCCCCACTTTCTGCTGAATTCTGGAGGCATTGCGTGTTGAGTGGCAGAACTACGCGCTTAACCTCGACACCAGAGCGAAGAAATGGAAATATAAATTTAAGTAAATATTTCATCTCCTCGATTGGGGATCGAACCCACAACCAGTCGTTTTTACAATCACACCTTGTGCCGCTGCGCCACGACTGGCCTTTAATAATCAATAGAACGAATTATAGTGTAAAGTATTTAGATGTAAGATAACAATGAATACATTGTGTTTTTCCTTTTTAATTGTTATGATTAAATGACAATATATAATTTAATAATAACTTAAAGCGTGTAACTACTGAAAAAAAAATCCAACGGTTATCGTTCTAGTTGGGCATTACTCTAATTAGCTTATCATTAGTGAACGTTATCGATCAAATAAATTTATAATAAATCGTAAAAATAATAATTTAACACAGTTAATAAATTTCCTGCAATAATGATTTTGATATACTTCCCAGGGACCATTCAAAAGACTTGTTTTGTTTCGATTGAATAAACAATTCACTTATTATAAATCAAACTTAAAATAATATATTTTGATATGTACAATAAAATAATTAAAAAAATATAAATAAAACAGCTTCAAGCTGTATCCCGCACACAGCAGGGTAGGCAGAGGAAACCCAGAGTTAAGACACTCCGTTCCCCACTTCCTGCCAAATTCTGGAGGCATTGCGTGTTGAGTGGCAGAACTCAACGCCGCAATTAGCCTCGACACCAGAGCGAAGAAATGGAAATATAAATTTAAGTAAATATTTCATCTCCTCGAGTGGGGATCGAACCCACAACTAGTCGGTTTTACAGTCACACTTCGTGTACATTGCGCCACGACTGGCCTCAAAAAAATAATAATATCAATAATAAAGCAATATCATAGAAATGATGTGCTAAGACATACAACAAGAGGAAAATCTAAAATTTAAGATGCACCAGTTGTTTTATAAAGGCTACCCTCAAGTTCATTACTATCTATTTTCAATCTCGAATATTTGGGGAAAGGCGGACGCTATTGGAAGTACGCTTTGCAGTCGTGAAGGTTGAAGTGTGACAAATGGCTCAAAAAATACACAAAAGAATGTTAATTCGCAATTGCTATTCGCTTGTTTCATTTCTTATGTTTTTGTACAATAATAAAATAATTTTACATTTTGTCCTTAGCTAGCACCTAAGTGTTACGACGGCTTGGTTTAACCCGGTTAATACTGCTTTTTGTCTACCAACTTGAGGTGCAGCACCTACCTTATTTACAAAAGCACATACCTTATTTGACGTAACTACACCTCTTGTACTGGTAGCAACGTCACCTATTTAAATCTTATTATAATTTTTTTCGATTTATTAAAAGCGAAAGAAAAAAATTGTACGACCGTTTTACAGCAATAGAAGAAATGTTTGTGGCTACGCAGTAAAAGAAGAAAAAAAAATTATAGTCACAACGCTGTTCTTGGTAATATAGCGGAACATTATTCATTATTAACACTACCAACACAATTGACGCGAGTGAAAATGTTGAGGAAGCAAGGATTGTGTAGAAGAATAGGTGTATTTTCTTTTAGTAATCACTGACACAATTACAGTGATAATTAAAAATTTAAAATCTATATCTTTACATATAATGCAACTGTAACTCTACTATTTTGACAAAATAAACCCTATTTGCTAAAATGGTAAATTTTCCATTAACATTTAGTGTTTGATTTGTTTTGTATTGTACGCGACAATATTGCTACAAAAAAAGTGTTTTATTGAATGGGCTGAAATTATAGTTTAAATACACGAAAGTAATTAGGATGAGAAAATAAAGAATTATGTAGTACAAGCGTGCGAAGCCGCTAGTCTATATATAAAACTATAAAAGAGCGCAATACCGTACATTAAATATAAACTTTAAAAAATACTTCAAGAGGTCTTTATATAAGTAAGAAAATAAAAAAGTATGGATTTGATATTTTTGTCTGTAGGTTGTTTGCCTTTCACGCAAAAACTATTGAACTGATTTTGTTGGATTTTTTTTATTATACCTATTAGTCTCCGGCAACATATAGGCTGTACTGTAATTTGAAAGTCCAAATTACTGATGTAAAACCCTGCCTAAATTATAAGAGATATCAATATGGCTTTGGATGATGGGCACTTTCTGTTGTCGATAATTGTACCAATCCTTTTGCTCATCTTGAATTGTTCAATTTTATAATATTTTATATTTATAATATTAAAAACATCTCTTAAGTATATTTACTTACGTATAAAATACATGCTTATCAGATCAAAATAAGTAGTTAATAAGGCATTCAAATTTATATACAATTTCCTTACACGTACCTACTTACAGCGTCTGTATTCTTAATAGATGATTGTGTTGCTAATTATTACCAAGGAACAACACGGTATTGAGATGGTAAAACATAGTGTTTTACAGTTTTTTTAACCCTAATATCAGCTTTACGCTGTATCCCGCACACAGCAGGGTAGGCAGAGGGAACGTAGTGAAAAGACACTCCGTTCCCCACTTTCTGCCGAATTCTGGAGCTATTGCGTGTTGAGTGGCTAATATAGCACTAGTAAATATATATTAGGAAGTTTTATGGCTCTACCTTTGAAACACTACCTACTACAACATAGACTATATTGTACTATGTGGATTTTAGAGACACTATTGGTACATTTGTTAAATGTTTACTCTACTACTAGAGATAGATATATTAGCAACTCTGTATTAAGAGAACAGACAATTTTACTTATTTCTTATAAATATATAAATGTCTCAGACTTTTCCCATATGAGAATAGAAACATAATGTATGTAGGTGCACACGGGCAGCGTAACGGTCTTCTTTAAGTGTAAAATGTTAAAGCACGTTTTCAGTATTTTCCTAATAATTCACCGTTTGAGACACTAGAACACGTAAGTTAACCTTAAATTAAATCAGCTTCACGCTAGTCCCCCTTGTGAATATCGAACCCACAACGGTCGCGTTACAATCACAACCTTTTGCTGTTGCGCCACGAAATTAACAAAAAAATTTTGTTAATAAAATTTCTGGGTTGGGCTCCAGACTATTCTGGGGATAGCACGGACCACCCGGCTCCTCCTCTTCCTACGCCCATTATAGAGGGACCTTATCCTGGAAAATATCTCTAGATACGCCAATGAATACGCCTAATTATGCTTTGTTTACAATCTTAACCAGAACTAATTGCAATGACTTGAAAAACAGCATCACTTTGCCCGTCACATCGCGTGTTGAAATAAAATAATACAGACGACCATGAATTTACGAACATGGATTTCTTGAATAAATAATTTAAAATTTTAAAAATAAACATTTTACACTTTAACTTTAATATGAGAAATATTTTATGAAGATTCATTTTATACATATAACAAATTATTTTCGCTTCTAATGATTTCAGTAATCTTTATTTTATTTTCTTCCAATAAACAATAAGTAAGATATTAAATATACCACTTTGGTATCGTTTAAATGTATACTATAGATATAGGACCAATACATTTCAACTGAACCAATACCAATACATTTTTCCCAATCCTTAATACTTGAATTATTTGGGGCCAGTCGTGGCGCAGCGGCACAAAGTGTGACTGTAAAATCGACTGGTTGTAGGTTCGATCCCCACTCGAAAAACTTAAATATTTATTTAAATTTATATTTTCATTTCTTCGCTCAGGAAAGCTCGAGCAAAGCGCGGCGTTGACGACACCTTGAGTAGTATTAAAAAATAAACATAATTCATTAAATGCATAATATCTGATTTATTTTCGTAATTTAATTGGTCACGACCCTAATCAAAATTGCAAATTGCATTATCGTGCGCAATATTTTTATCGTCGCGTATACATATTATGTATGTATGTACAAACTTTGATTTTTAAATAAAAAAACAACTGTCTAAAAAGTTTCGCCACCCAACACGCAAAATCTATATAATTGGGCTGAAATTGGGGAACGGAATGTCTTAAGTCTTAACATTAAGCTAACTCTGTCTACCCTGTCGTGCGGTGAAGAGCCTAATGTAACATTTACCTTAGATTTTACTACACCACACACATTTTCCATGGAAAGTCTCGTGTGAAGATTGTCTAAATTATTTGCTTTTATGTTCCAATAATCATTAGTTGGTAACCTACTTTCAATCAATACGTAAATATATTTAATTTGACAGTTGATAAAACATATCAGCTGAATGTACTGTACTTAATAAAACCCAGATAATATTAAAAATATTGGTGTTATTAGTACATATACGCAAATTGATATTGTGATTATTTATTTTTTATTAGTTCATCAATCTGTTAATAATTTAATGACAAACAGATGAGTTAGTCTTTTATATTTTGTTTAAAGCAAAATAATAAATAATAATAGTTATTCATACAATCCTATTAAAAAATATATGTGATATAGGTGCCAAGTTAAATGTTAAGTAATGCGTCGTTCACGACTTCACCGACCAAAGAATCGGAGGATTATATGGGTTCCAAATTTTGTGCTTACTCGGGATAGAATACAAGCTCTAAATTTCACTTGTTTTACATATAGATAGGCTTTATTATGTTTGTAAGTTAGTGTAGTTCCAGCTTGGGCTTGACTTAGACTAGTAAGTTGACTTTGGGTTTGGCGCCTGGTGATAAAAAATTGCCAAGTCAAATTTAAAGCTTAAATTTTCGATCGTCTAGAATAATATATAACAATAACCGCTTCAATTAAATTGTTGTAATTTTATATACTTTACAAGCAAAGTCTTAATAAATAGGCTAAATTTCATGCATGTTTAATGATGATAAGTTTAAGAGTCATAAAAGGATCAAAATTAGCTTGACTACTTTGCAATTTTTAATTTATGCAAATCAATACGAATACGAACCAATAACATAAACACCTACTACTACAAAAATTCTACTAGGCGTTGCCGATCTACCGCTTTTCATTCTCTAAAAACATACAACGGGAAACGGATAATCTCTCGTTCTATTTTACGCAATTCAACATCGCCACCATTACCTACAATTTCGTGAATGAGGCGTGTGGCGATATCGGTAGGTTTATGTATTTGTGAGTCATTCTTGACAAATGGCGATTTATTTACAACTATTTATTATTTTGTGGGAAAATCTTTTTGGTTTTAATTGTAATAGGTTTTTATAGAGTAGTGAAAACTGTGGTTTCATTTAAAGTGGTGATGACAAAAACACTCTGTATATAGGATTTTTAAATAAATACTAATATAATTCATACCTGCATCACAGTAACTGCTCCATAGGTGATCGCAATCCAGTATATAGATCCTAGCAGCACTCCACCCGCAATGAAGGGGCTTATTTTATGTGTGATTTCTTCTAACGCGTCTAATAATGCCACAAACGCACCCATTGAAGGAAAAACTAGTATATATTCAGCTTTACATTGAGGGCAAAGAACTTTTCGACTTATATTTCCGCGTTGTTTCTCGTCTACCCACCGCTGGAGGCAGCTTTGGTGAACCTAGAATGCAATTTTTGTTTTAAGAATAGACTATACATGCATATAAATAGACTATACAGTTTTGATCGAAACTAGGAATGGTATGGAGCTCAATAATCGTAACTGAAACTCTTTTATATATTGGAAATGTCATTCTTCTTCTATCTATATCCATATTTGAAATACTATATTAACATCCTTAGTAAAAATAAAGTTTAATTTCACATTTTATATACATATATGAAGCTATAAGTAAGCAGAGAGGTTAGAGAGTCAAGTGTTTAAAGACTGTACTCTACTTTTCACCAATGACATATGCTTTGTATTTGCCATGTGTACAATGACCAATCCTGCATAAGATTTGTCTTACTAGATACTGATTTATCTATACTAATATTATAAAGAGGTAAGATTTGTATTTTTGTATGTATGTATGTTTGTATTGTTTTCACACGACAACTACCGGACCAATTACAAAAATTCTTTCGCTATTAGAAAGCTGCATTTTCACCGTCCCACATAGGCTATATTACATTTTCAAAAAAAATAGGGATCCCTAAGAAAAATGCAATGCTCCGAACTCTCCCAACTCTCCCGACTCTCCCGACTCTCCCGACTCTCCCAACTCTCCGAACTCTCCCAACTCTCCCAACTCTCCCAACTAGTGTTGCCGATCGATAGTGGACTATCGATCGGAATTCGATATTCTATCGATAGTAGTCCGATAGAAGGACTATCGATATTAAAATCGATAGTATCGATTAAAGAGATAGTATCGAAAATATCGATAGTTCAAAAGGGTACAATACTATCGGACAAATGCAATGCTATCGATATTATCGATAGTATCGTATCTCCAAATCAGAAAA
>JAATLQ010032309.1:0-13754 GCA_013421005.1 Heliconius erato x Heliconius himera | reverse complement strand
GTTTTAATTTAAATTTGCATTCTGCTGGAGTTCTTCGTAGTGGAGGTGCACATTCAAACGCCGAGCTGATCCGGCCTCCCACGACGGTAATTAAAACAAAGTCAATTCTTCTATTCCAAACTTTTAAATTTGCTTGAATCTCGTGAATTTTTAAATGAGTTTTGGGTCATTTTTTAAATGGGTACCCCGTTCTTACATTAAAAAGTTAACGATATTTTTTTAGCTTAACATATTACCCATGGCGAGTGAGCAGAGAGAACCGGGGCTAAAAATAGTTTGTTCTACATTTAGTGAACGTGAACGTGAACATACCTTGTCATACCTTGCCTTATCATCGGGGATCGGAAATGTGAAGAAACGTTCCTATAAAATTCTAGAAGTAATTAAAGCAACGTATCAATCTTTTTAACGAACACATAACTATTATTATTATTGAGGCCAGTCGTGGCGCAGGGGCACAAGCGTGTGACTGAAAATGGGACATATTGTGGGTCGATTCCCACTCAAAGAAATTAAATATTTAATATTTTCTTATTTTCGTTTTGATGTTGAACAAAAGCGCGGTGTTGAGTTCTGCCACTCAATACCTTCAGAATTTGACGGAAAAAGAGTGTTGACCACTAGGTTATCTCTGCCTACCCTGCTATGTGTGTATTACTTTAACAGTCAGATGCTACTCAACTGTGCCATGATAATCTATTTAAAGTTTTCCAGAAATTAAAAATAACCTTTTCTTACAATATTTTTTCACAATAAAACAAAATAAAAATTACAGGATACCATATTAATATTAGCAAAATCTCAAAAAAAAAATATTATAAAAATATAACATTTAAATACAGCACGGAGCTCAGTGAAGCGATTATGTACTCATCATTCGAGGTTCCTAAGCGGCTCTAATTTAATTTCCCCAAAAGAGATTACACACAAATACATACAGTTCTGGGTTTTAAACTAAGATGTTTTAATTAAGTCTAAGACCTCGCGATAAATAACTAGCCGGCAGGGTAAGGCGGGGTGGCACTAATTGCTAGTATATTTAATCCTGTAAAATACTACGGGCCCTGATTTCCATAAGCTTCAATTGTTTACCTTTGTATACCTGCGATACGATTTAGTTGGGAACATTTCCATTTGTGTTTACGTACCGACGACGGACGATGAATGAATAAGTTGACGTTTGGCCTTCGCTTTGGATGTTTCGCTTCGGATGTTTCGCTTTTTCGAATGTTTTGGGGTGAGTATTGAAGCGTAACATTGCTACAAAGTTGATAATGAATTGAGTTTAAGAATAGATCTTTCCAAATTTTAAAGCTTAAACGAATAATCTTTGTATTTTATAAATATTAATTATATTTCGTAAATGGTGATTGTATTAGCATAATTGTTTTCATTTAAGGTTATTTTGTTTGGTTTGGTGATTCGCTTATCTATAAATATTTCATTGATTATTTTATAATTATTAAAACTGGTAAACGGTCATGTAGTATGTATTGATTATACAAACGATGATTGTGGGGCGATTCCTATTTGAAGAAATAAGTTATTTTCATTTTTGTGTTCCTAAAAGACAGTGCAGGGTGTGGAGCTCAGGCAGAAAGCTTAGAAGGATCTTGATATTAGGTTTTTCCTGCCTATCCCAACATTTACAAGAAATACTATGAAGCCGAAAAAAATGCATGAATTCAAGTAACGCGAAACAAAGATTCTGCTACATAACTGCCAAATTATATTTTCTTAAGATGGGCAGAGCTACATATAATGTGCAAAAAACATAAACCTTATTTAACTTTCTACTTCAAAGCATAACATTATAACAAATGTATATTAAATTCTATATAGATTCTAATTGAATAGAATGGACTATTGAAACTTCTAAATTAAATCCAATCGATGTCTAAGATATCTACTATCCCTTTAGATCCTACATAGAAAGTTCCAGATAGCAGTCGCTATATACTAAATATTCTAGGATTAGCATCGTTTTCTAATAATCTATTATACGTAATATATTATACTAGGACTAACAAAACATTTCTTTTTTCTTTAAAAGAATAAATTAATATTATTGGATTTTATTTTAATTTAGCCAATTTGTTACTTAAATATATTTTAGTTGAAAATTATTTTTCTAAAATGTTGTTAATTTTTCCATATTACCTGACTGAAAAAAAGTCAATGTATTGATATGTATTGACGATCACCAGGTACGTTAGTATTTCCACATTTTTCACCGTTACATACCTCCACATTCGTTCCGTTCAAAGAAACACTAAAAACAAGAGAAATAACATTAAAGTACATCTATAACATATAAAACACACAAAAGGAATTTCCCGCAAATGTAATAAGCTTAATGATCCGTAACCGAAACCCGAGGCACACTTGAAGCCGCGAGGGGCGCAGCCTTTTAACTCTTTTCCTCTCAACATTGTTACCTTCACAAACGAGTTGGTATCGTGAGTGGCCTACGCAATCAACTAGATGTTCTTTACCCTAAAGAACGTGTGCTACAGAAATAGAATTCCCCAAAACAATATTTTCATCTATCATATCTAATGAATCAACTTTTAAAATTGTTGAGGCCAGTCGTGGCGCAGCGGCACGAGGTGTGACTGTAAAACCGACTGGTTGTGGGTTCGATCCCCACTCGAGGAGGTGAAATATTTACTTAAACTTATATTTCCATTTCTTCGTTCTGGTGTCGAGGTTAAGCGCGTCGTTGAGTTCTGCCACTCAACACGCAATGCCTTTAGAATTCGACAGACAGTGGGGAACGGAGTGTCTTAACACTAGGTTCCCTCTGCCTACCCTGCTGTGTGCGGGATACAGCGTGAAGCTGATTTGATTTAACTTTTAAAATTTAATGTATTTACGTCCTGCCTTTCAAACATCTCTATGGTAGACCTATGCTATTACATATCGGAATCTATTTGGAAGCCGTGCAACTTCCTAAGGTGCATTTCGTATCTATTAGTGTTCGCAAATCCTTTCATAAACTTACTATTTCCAGCAATGAGAAAAGTTTAGAACGTAATTACTTTAAAATTAAAGTCTTGACTTCAAAAAGAAGTGAAGGAAGTAACGTAAGAACTAGTTGAAGTTATTATGAGCTCCACTGAGATCCGTGTCTTGGGATATTTTTGTAAAACTCATATCTCAAATACGGCCGTAGTGCTGCTTATTTTTGGAACGCTCTTCGGGCAAGTTGTGTTAGCTTAGATTTTATTTTTGTTGAATATCGATAACTTAGTGAAGCTTTCTTTCAGTTTATCTATTAAAAATTATTTTTATGATATTACAGTCTAATATTAAAGTATAACTATATTATTCAAAATAAAAAGGTTCTTTTCTTGCTTCTATTTGGAACGATTAATTTAATATCGGTTCACTAAAATAATTGCCTTTGACCTGAGGAGAACCTGCGCAAAGAACTCAGCGGAATTTTGTTTTTTTAAATGAATAATCAACAAGAACTCACGCTCCAGGCTCACTCGCGGAATTTTGTTTTTTTAAATCAACATTTATTATTTATCAGTGTATATAGTATGTACAAATATTTTTGCATTGTTTTTATATTTAGTTTTTTTTATGTCCTATAATATAGAATATAGTAATAAATTAATAATGATTTTAATTATACAATAATATTCTAAGAAGATATTCATAAATATATTTAAAATTGTATTTTGTATTTTCTATTAGAGCTACTTATCATATTTTTAAATTTTTAAATTAAATATAAACTAAGAAAACAAGTAAACATGGCTCATTGATAATTTAATTGTAATTTAATATTAGTAGTGAATAAAAATTGATAGTAACGTCTTTAAACAATAGAATTTTTCAGCAGAGAGTCTTACATAACATCATTTTTCAGCTTAAAATAAACTTCTATCAACTCCTCCACGCAACTCCAAAACTACTAAGTAATGAGCGGAGAAAGAAAATATTTGTCTTTATTGATCTTATTTCGGACTTGCTTTAAGCGAAGCTAAATCATATAGTTAAAATATCCCGGTGAGCTCTTTACGATCTCAGTCAATAGCCGAAAACACATGTGGATGTAGCGTTACTGCCGTAGTAATAGAACGTTGTAAATCTCTCACTGGACAGCGCAACGGGGACGCGTTCACTACAAAACATTTTTTCCATTCGCCCCACTGGGAACACGGATTCCATTTCGTACATTCAATACAATGTCACCGGCTATACACTATTTTCACAACAAATCGCGTGTTGTGGAAAAGCTAAAATATTTATTTCTCTTTTTTGTAAGAACTTTAATGAAACGGTGTGTGGTTAAACGGTTTTAGAAACTCGTGAACACGACGAAACAAAATTAAAACAACGAAAGTCGGTCTCCTGATCGGTTTATTATTCAAACGTTCGCTCCGCCCCACAGATGCCCACATTACAAACCAAACCGCCGCGCTCGGTTTATCTTATTTATGCTATTCATTTATACGATAAAATAGGTGTTTTGTAAAGTTCACTAGAAGAATATTTTATTACGAATCGAGAAATTCACGAAGATAAAGTTTAAAAGAGATTTGTCGATAAAACTGTTTTAGAATGCAATTATCGCCTGCGTCTGTACCGGACGGTACATTTTTTTATTACTAGCTTTTATTTGTCAAAATAATAAAATAAATAAAAGAGGCCAGTCGCAGCGCAGGGGCACAAGCGTTTGACTGTAAGTGCGATCGGCTGGGGGTTCGAACCCCACTTAACCTTCCTCTGGTAAAAAGGCAATGGGCGGCGTTAAGTTCTACCACTCAACACGCAATGCCTGTGAAATGAGACACGGAATTGAAACACTAGGTTCCTTCCGTCTACTCTTCTATGTACGGAATAAAGTGAGAAGCTATTAAAAAAACTTTTTCGTCTAATAATGTATTTTGTATGCTAAATCGAATTAGCATACAATATCATGTAGTGTTTGGTTTGTACTTTTTACATTCGACGTGCTTACTTCTATTTTTGAATGGCATCTTGATCATGGATGCCATTCTAAACTATTAAATTTATTATTATAACAACTAAATCTAGATGTAAAGTAGTTATCTTTCTATTCGGATCGTATTATTTCAATCGACTGTAAATAATAAGAAATAGATAGATACTATTTATGTAACTTTAATACTATTTATTGCCAGTCGTGGCGCAGCGGCACAAAGTATGACTGTAAAACCGACTGGTTGTGGGTTTGATCCCCACTCGAGGAGATGAAATATTTACTTAAATTTATATTTTAAATTCTTCGCTCTGGTATCGAGGCAAAGCGCGGCGTTGAGTTCTGCCACTTAATACACAATGCCTCTAGAATTCGGCACTCACTAAGTTCCCTCTGCCTACCCTGCTGTGTGCGGGATACAGCGTGAAGCTGATTATTACTATTATGATACTATTTATTCACCTTTATCAATATACAACCACATTTTATATATTGTATTAAAATAATACAACGAAAAGGATATATAGAAATCTTGTTAGTAACAGTGAAATATACTCGTATCAAGACAACATTTCATTTGCGCAGCGCAATTTGAAAAGTAACGAATGTGACTGAGAAGCTTATTCGTCTAAGTATATTTTTATTCGTCAAGCGTGAGCGCGACACTAAGCTAAATAACCTGGCGCCGCCGGCTGAAATAAGGAGCTTACTAATTTACATTCTGTATACAAATTGCGCAAATGTGAGTACTAAAATAAAATTCTCATCGTGTGTGTTTTCTTGCGAGGTGGTTTCTTTTCGCATTATGTAAATGGCTAATATGAATTCGGACAAATATGTTTATGTTATTTTCGTGGTTATACAGGTCACATTTTTAAATTAAATATAATTTAATTTTATTTGTGTTTCTAGTGGTAAGGTTAAGTTAAGCTCGATCAGAACGTATGGCTTAGGGGTTCGCTAGGCGCTCTGCGCCTGGTCGGTTTCCAGGAGGCGCGGGTTCGAGTCCCGCGACGTTCAAATTTTTATACGTTTTCTAAATAAATATCATGCATTTATTTATTTTACATTTTTAGCGAATATTTTATCAAATCTGTTTAAATTATCTATATTTGTCTTTAAAATTATCTAGATTTACATCTATGTTGGTTATAAGAATTTTTCAGTCAAAGTAACTGACTTTTCTTGTAGTTCGAGCAAGTTGTTCGCGTGAAAACAATAAACACGCTTCGACGGCTCCGCAGCTCATACAATAGTAGTTTTTGAAACTATTATAGTTTCTTTGACCACAATGCATAACTGTTACTATCCTTTTTATTTGATATGAAAATTTGAATACTTCAACTAATAATTTAATAATTTATAGTAGCATGTATATTTTATTATGTACGTAGGGTTTTTAAATACTACTTAAATATGTTTTAAACTGATTAAGCGATTAGTGTTTTGTGTTTGTCCATTACGGTCTTTATTTTTTGTTTATAATTAACTTATCGACCAAGAACTTCTGGGTTCGATTCCCACTCGAGGAAATGAAATATTTATTATTTTCATTTCTTCGCTCTGGTGTGCGGTATGCTTTTTGCTTCACAAAACGTGTTGAGAATAAACACACAATGCCTCAAGAATTCATCGGAAAATGGGCAGCGGAGTATAGAAAAAATACCACAATATTTCTATACAATGGATAAATTAATAAAATTTTCCTAGAGCTCTTTCTAGCTCTTGTTTGAAATTTATTTAACAACACCAGCCACTATTCAGCTTCTGTCACTCAACTCCTGAGTATCTCATAAATATGTAACCTGGAAAATTGTTTGCGAATTAAATTTCGCTATTTTTAGATAAGAAATTGTTCATATTGTTTATTTATAGGTACCAACCTTTATATACTAGCGGCTTCGCCCGCAAACCACCTATAATTCTTATATTTCGCTACATTTGCAAACAGATTGATTGAATTCTGAGAACGTGCAAGCAAAGTGTGCCTGCTTTAAAGGATGTCATCAGCGGCAAGAGCGCCCCCCGTGGTACTCGAGCCTAGGCTTGCGGCCGTAAACAGAACGTTGAATTATTTTAATTTGTCATTTTCTCGAAAACTATGTGGTGAAATTATATACTATAAAATCCGCTGCTTATCTTCATAAAAAATCCTTGATAATGAAATAACTTTCGCTCGTAAGTATCAATATTTTGTCAAATTGAAAACGGTGAAATATTACCTTGCAATTTACAATTATTTTTGGCACAAAATGCCTTATTGTGACTTATTTATTGAAGATTTCCACATTCTGAATGTTCATGGAGCGAAACAAAAATGAAAATAGGTATTAAACTCTTATTTTATTTAAGTCAGAGCAGTAACAATTATTATTTAGTTTTAATGCATAACGCAATAATTACTTCTCATTATCCTCTTGACAGGCGTCGGCAAACCCGAATTTCATGCTTATTCGAGCCTTTTCTCTCGATGTATAGTTCAATTGACAAAAAATATTACATTTATTATTCTGGAAAATAAGTTTTTTACATTGTATTCATACAGACGAAATAGATATGTAGTGTCTGGCTGTGTTGATGCGGTAAGCGAAGTTATAATGTATAAAATATCTATTTACATATAAGCCTTTACCACACGTTACCTAAATATGTTTTATTTTGAAGCTCTGCTTGGCTTATCCAGTCGTTTTGAGTGTAGACTAATATTTTTTTAGCTTCATGCTGTATCTCGCACATGGCACTGTAGGTAGAGCGAGCCTGGGAACTTAGTTATCAGATATTTCGTTCTCACTTAAGACATTCTAGCTCCCCATTTTCCGCCGATTCTGGAGGCTTTGTTTATTGAGTGGCGGATCAAAATACCGCACATTGCCTCGTTACCAAAGTGTGGAAATGAAAATATTAGATATTTAATTTCCTCGAGTGGGAATCGAATCTATAAAGTATTACTAGTTTTTCATATTTTCCATATTTTGAGTTATTTTTACCGTATTTTAAATTTTATACTTTTTTATTCAAAACTTTCATTAATAAATTTATTGCAATTAAACATCAATATCGCAATCAATTCAGTTTAGCAAGTTTTTATTATTAAAGATTCTATCAATTTTCCAACAAATTTTTAGAAAATTAATAGACTCTTTAATAAAAATTCTACAATAGAATTTTTTAGCAGGCATTGTTACTAACACTTATTTCTCAGCTTATAATAAATTCCTATCAAATCCTCCACGCAATTAAAAAATAAAATATCTGTCTTTATGCAATTAATTACGAAGTTAGTTTAAGCATAGCTAAATCATTTAGTTAAAATATCCGGTGAGCTCTTTACGATCTCAGTCAATAGCCGAAAACACATGTGGATGTAGCGTTACTGCCGTAGTAATAGAACGTTGTAAATCTTTCACTGGACAGCGCAACGGGGACGCGTTCACTACAAAACATTTTTTCCATTCGCCCCACTGGGAACATGGATTCCATTTGGTACATTCAATACAATGTGACTATTTCTACAACAAATCACGTGTCGTGGAAAAACCAAAATATTTCTCTATGTTTTTTGTAAGAATTTTAATAAAACAGTTTGTGGTTAAACGGTTTTAGAAACAAAATTAAAACAACGAAAATCGGTTTCCTGATCGGTTTATTATTTAAACGTTCGCTCCACCCCACATCTGCCCACATTACAAACCAAACCGCCGCACTCGGTTTGTCTTATTTATGCTATTCATTTATACGATAAAATAGGTGTTTTTTAAAGTTCACTAGAAGAACATTTTATTACGAATCGAGAAATTCACGAAGATAAAGTTTAAAAGAGATTTGTCGATAAAACTGTTTTAGAATACAATTATCGCCAGCATCTGTACCGGACGGCACAGAGATTTTTTATTACTAGCTATTATTTGCCAATTACAATTTCATTGAATAATTGATGTGATTTAAAATATCAAGCATTAAAATTTCAATCTAATTAAAAGAGTCCAGTCGTAGTCGCAGGGGCACAAGCGTGTTACTGTTAGTGCGAGAGGCTGTGGATTCGAATTCCACTTAACTTCCCTCTCAGAATTTGTCAAATTTGTCTCAGGTAAGGAGACAAAGCGTGGCGTTAATTTCCACCACTCAACGTTCAGAATTTGATGTAAAGTGGGGAATGTAGTGTCTTAACGCTAGATTCCCTCCGCTTACTGCTATATACGGAATAAAGCGTAAAGCCTGAAAAAAAATCTTTTTCATTTAACAGTGCATTTAGTATGCTACCACCGGTTAGCATTTTGGTTGTTTTTCGATATACAAGTACGCATGGAATATCATGTAGTGCTTGCTTTGTACTTTTTACATTCATCGGATCAACGTCGTTCGTTATTTATGTAGAGCTTGCTAAGTTCTATTTTTGAATGGCATCGTGATCATCGATGCCATTCTATGTAAACTATTAACTAGACGTAGATCTTTCTATTTTGATCGTATTATTTCAATCGACAGTAAATAATAAGAAATAAATAGAAACTATTTACGTAACTTTGATACTATTTATTCAGCTTTAGCAATATACTAGCGACCAGCGCGGCTTTGCCCGCTTAAATTTATTTGTTTGCTTAAGTACAGGGAATTACGGTCGCACTTAAGATTTTTAAAGTGAAAGTTATTAAAAACATAGGGTGGCATTTTCGATTTTCATTAGAAAAGTATTATTGGGGAGTCTGTAACAAAGTAATAGAACCAGAAACAATGATATTAAAAAAAAAATGTCTGTTTATTGGTTTTTCCTTTTGTCGACGCTTATCTCAAAAACGGCTTAACCGATTTGAGGAGCGAAGACGCGAGCGCGGTGCAGGAGCGGAGAGGATTTTTAAATTCGTTACACCTTTTGAATTTTATTAATTTATAAAAAATATTTTAAATGGATTAAAATAATCTTCAATAAAATATCATTTAATGGTTTAAGGATTACGGAGGTATGAATTATATGGTTTTAATATTTTCGGCACTTTTGTCAACTTATAAAATATAAAAAAAGTAGTTATGTTGGCATAACTACAGTAGTTTGGACATATGGTATCGCGGACTTTTTTATAGGTATTGATGCGTTCTATCATACTGTAGAACGTTGTTTTGTTCTATCATCAATAGTTTTCGCAGCGCACGCGATGATAGAATTTTTAAGATCAATTTCCTCATACCTTGGGTTACATTATTGCATTTTTGTTAGGGATCCCTATTTTTTTTGAAAATGTAATATAGCCTATATTGGTCAGTGAACATGCAACTTTCTAAAAGCGAAAGAATTTTTGAAATGGGTCCGGTAATTTTTGTATGAAAATAATACAAACATGCATACAAAAATACAAATCTTTCCTCTTTATAATATTAGTATAGACAACCACATGTTATACATTGTATTAAAATAATACACCAAAAAAGATCCAAAGAAATCTTGTTAATAACAGTGAAATATACTCGTATCAAGACAACATTTCATTTGCGCAGCGCAATTTGAAAAGTAACGAATGTGACTGAGAAGCTTATTCGTCTAAGTATATTTTTACTCGTCAAGCGCGAGCGCGACACTAAGCTAAATAACCTGGCGCTGCCGGCTGAAATAAGGAGCTTACTAATTTACATTCTGTATACAAATTGCTCAAATGTGAGTACGAAAATAAAATTCTCATCGTGTGTGTTTTTTTGCGAGGTGGTCTCTTTTCGCATTATGTAAATTCTTAATATTAATACGGACAAATAAGGTTGTGTTATTTTCGTGGTTATACTGGTCACATTCTTAAATAAAATATAATATAATAATACTATATTTTGTGTTTCTAGTAGTAAGGTTAAGTTAAGTTCGATGAGAACGTGTGGCTTAGTGGTCAGAGCGCCTGGTCGGTATACAGGAGGCGCGGGTTCGAGTCCCCTACGTTCAAATTTTTATACGTTTTCTAAATAAGTATTGTGCATTTATTTATTTTACATTTTTTGCGAATATTTTATTCAGTCAGCTTAAATTATTTAGATTTGTCTTTAAAGTTATCTAGATTTACATCTATGTAGGTTACAAAAATTTTTCAGTCAAAGTAACTGACTTTTCTTCTAGTTTGAGCAAGTTGTTCGCGTGAAAACAATAAACACGCTTCGACGGCTCCGCAGCTCATACAATAGTAGTTTTTGAAACTATTATAGTTTCTTTGACCACAATACATAACTGTTACTATCCTTTTTATTTGATATGAAAATTTGAATACTTCAACTAAAATTTATAGTGGCTTGTATATTTTGTTATGTACGTAGGGTTTTTAATTACTACTTAAATATGTTTTGAGCTGATTAAGCGATTAGTTTTTTGTGTTTGTCCATTGTGTCAATGTCTTTATTCTTTGTTTATAATTAGTTTATTGTAGTTACTTCTAACATTATTTAGAACATTTCAAGGTGTACATATAGGAATGTACTCGTTTTGAGGTTATAAAATATTTTTATATAGGCCAGTCGTGGCACGGGGCACAACCTGGTGACTGTAAACGGAAGAACTTCTGGGTTCGATTCCCACTCGAGGAAATGAAATATTTATTATTTTCAGTTCTTCGCTCTGGTGTGCGGCATGCTTTTTGCTTCACAAAATGGGCATATTTTCGCTATATTACAGAAAATATCACAATATTTCTATGCAATGGATAAATTAATAAAATTTTCCTAGAGAGAGAGCTCTTGTTTGAAATTTATTTTAATAACACCAGCTACTATTTAGTTTCCGTCACTCAACTCCTTGGAATCTCATAAATATGTATCCTGGAAAATTGTTTGCGAATTAAATTTCACTATTTTTAGATGAGAAATTGTTCATATTGTTTATTTATAGGTACCAACCTTTATATACTAGCGGCTTCGTCCGCAAACCTCCTATAATTCTTATATTACGCTACATTTGCAAACAGATTGATTGTATAATTTATATATTCAATTTTTTTTCTTCTAAATGAGAACGTGCAAGCAATGTGTGCCTGCTTTAAAGGACGTCATCAGCGGTAAGAGCGCCCCCCGTGGTACTCGAGCCTAGGCTTGCGGCCGTAAACAGAGCATTGAATTATTTGAATTTTTCATTTTCTCGAAAACTATGTGGTGAAATTATATGCAATAAAAGCCGATGCTTATCTTCATAAAAATCCTTGATAATGATATAACTTTCACTCGTAAGTTTCAATATCTTTGTCAAATTGAAAACGGTGAAATATTACCTTGCAATTTACAATTATTTTTGTCACAAAATGCCTTATTGTGACTTATTTATTGAAGATTTCCACATTCTGTAATTTCATAGAGTGAAACAGAAATGAAAATAGGTATTAAACTGAAAACTCTTATTTTATTTAAGTCAGCAGTAACAATTATTGGTTAGTTTTAATGGATAACGCGATAATGACTTGAGTGTGCGTATCATTTCTGCTTCTTGACAGGCGACAGCCTCGAGCCTATTCTCTCGATATATAGTTCAATTGACAAAAAGTATTATATTTATTATTCTGGAAAATAACTTTTTTACATTGTGTTCATACAGTAGAAATAGATATGTAGTGTCTGGCTATGTTGATGCGGTAAGCGAGGTTATATTTGTATAATACATAAATATCTATTTATATATAAGCCTTTACCACACGTCCCTCGCGCCAAATATTCAAAATATGTTTTATTTTGAAACTCGGCTTGACTTATCAAGTCTTTTTGAATGTACACTAATATTTTTTTAGCTTCATGCTGTATCTCGCACATATCGCTGTAGATAGAGCGAACCTGGGAACATATTTATCAGATATTTCGTTCTCACTTAAGACATTCCAGCTCCACATTTTCCACCGATTCTGGATTCAATGTGTTTGAGTGGCGGATCACAATACCGCACATTGCCTCGTTACCAGAGCGTGGAAAATGAAAATATTAGATATTTAATTTCCTCGAGTGGGAATCGAATCTATATTTATAATTCATTTTTCTTTTTGTTCTTATTCTTTATTTTTTTAATATATCTTTTGATTTAATGCAGTTTACGTAAAATAAATTGATAGTATAAAAAACACTACAAAAACACGCTTCTAGAAGTGCACATAAAAGCCAAAAATAAATTATGGATAAACGATCCATCGATCGTTCCCATCTATCGATCGAACCAAGTTGTCTATATTTTTGAGCTGAAGTGTAAACTGTGTGCTTTTAATTAAAAACTAGCGCTGGAGGAGAAAGATTTTCTTGTAAACAAATATTAATATTATTTTTCTGGCGAAAGCTGCATAAGGTCGCACAAGAGCATAACGTTTATTCCGCCAAAGGATTAACAAAGGGGTCAAGGATATTTCGTCTATGATCAAGAATTCTACATTTTGCCACATATTATCCTTATTTACTAAATTGCCGGAAAGAAGAAGCATTCAAAATATCGGTGAGTGTCGTGTCTCCTCGCTGCTGGCACATATTTCGTATGAGTTTGACAAACTGGTACTTTGGACAAACTGTTTAATGTGGAGCCACCGTAATGCTACGCCAGAGCGCTGATCTCTGTAATTTGCTTCACACGTGTTGGCAACACGATTCTTATTCATTCTACCCTACAACTTATTTATTAGCGATCGTATAAAAGACCGCACGGATATTGTACGGGCAGTCTTGGCTCTGGTGTGGCTCGGAGCACTACTCGTGCTCTGCCACTGACTAACCTCGACTATTCGGATAATTGATTATTTAGTTAATCGATTATTATCGTAATTATGAATGTGGTTAACACCTATTTGTAATTGCATTGGGCTGGAGCAGT
>JAATLQ010032308.1:0-13747 GCA_013421005.1 Heliconius erato x Heliconius himera | reverse complement strand
AGAAAATAATAATTAATTGAGCGGATAAAGATCAAGGATAAAGGAGAGAGACGAATAAATAAACTGTAATTGTCGTTTCTCCAATTTACAGGTAACTTGCTTTTGCTAAAATGTTTGTACATATTGTAATTATGTTTAAAATAATATTGATTAAAATATAATCTCCAATTTACAGAGAAACAAATTTAGTTAATTTATTCCAATAACCCAACCCTGATATAAATCATATTATATATATAGGTACAGGAATCTTCGTAAAGCTATATTGAATATACAAACCCGTTTAAAAACAATTCGATAATATACTTACCTTCTTGGTAAAGCTTTTCTGCGAACTCCCCAACTTAATTGCTCAAAGCTTGTCTTTTTCTTATAACTTTGGAATGTATTTACTCTTTAAAAATACATTTGCATTTATTTTTTATTTTTTATGCAAAAATTTATATGTTGTATAGGTAATTTTAAGCGTACAAAATTACTACAAATACTTTAGCGTGTGAGTATTCAGGTTATGAGTTGGTATCGTACTTGGTTGCACAATTTGATATATTACATTTACACAAGTGTTTTTCAATATAATATGGTGGTGGCTTACATCTATTGTTAGGATTAATAATAATACTAATAAACTCTTTATTGTACACCCAAAAAAGAAATAAGAGAATACAAGTATAAAAACACGTACAATAGGCGACTTTATCGCTGAAATAGTGATTTCTTCCAGGCAACCTTAAGACGATGGCAGTCGCAAAATAAATAAATAGTAGGATTCTTTCAAAGTTGAGCGTCTTCGTTTTATATTTATTTATATATTAATCTAAACTTATGTAGTCATACTTAAAAATAAGCAGTACTCAGCGGGGCTTAAAGTTTAACTTAAAATTATTGGTAGTTTATTTTGTTTCTCCTCTACAGAGCGATTCCACGAACTGAAACTTAATTGCTTTTCTTTTTATTCAACTTAATACATGCCTTAAATTTACAATCAACATGATGGATGGACGGCTGTTATTTGTTAAATGATTAAAAAAGCAAATATCAAAAGCATCGATCAGAGTTATAAATGCTTGATAATTCTGTATAGTAAGATAAAGTTTAAAAATTACAGCATTGTCTGCAATTCTTATCAGATATTATAACAATGAAGACATTTAGTATTTATATGATTGTCCCAGCGTGTGGTTATAGACGCGACGGTTGTAGGTTAATTCCCCACTCGAGAAATTAAATATTTAATAGATAGATACATTTTATTCTCTCTAGTGATTTAGGCCACTCAAGACGCCATACCTAGAGCAGCGGAAAGTACGGAATGTCTTATACTAGGTTCCCTCAGCCTACGTCCCTGCCTCCCTACGTTCCCTGCTATTGGCGGGATACAGCGTGACGCTGATAAATAAGAAAAAAATATCCCACAGAGCGTTTGAAAAATTGCATTTTTCAAACGCTCTGTGGGATATTTTATACACTCCTCAATAAATTAACATCAATGAAAGTCACACTATTGTTGGCAATACGATTACAATATATGAATGAACGCCTCTGTCCCGCCGGTCCAGGGTACCAGTGGCGCGCACTGCTGATTGTGCCTGACAGGATAATGACGGCTTCCTCCCGCATCACGACACGTACTCTTGTGCGAAATTATCCGATCACCTAACGTGGTGTACGTTAAGGGCACATAATGTCTTATTATCGCTCTCGTTTCATTTTAAACCGACTTCTATAAGGAGGAGGTTATCAATTCGACAATTTTTTTTTGTTTGTAGAACTTTTGACTGGGTAAACCGATTTTGATTCTGTTCCTTTTTTTTGAAAGCTGGTGCTTACCGCGTGGTTCCATTTTAATTTGGTTCTGACAATATTATCTGTGAGAAAATCACTTAAGTCTTAAATTTGCATTAAGTATGTGCGCGACAAATGGACGATCAAGCAATATATCGCCAACAGATTTCGATGACTCTTTTTTATTGAAAAGAATACATAAGTGAGAGAAAGAATACATAAGAATACATAGATGAGATTTGGTTAGGTTCTCATTAAGGAATCCGGTGGGAGTCGGTGGTTTTTGTTAAAAATTGTAATTGTTACAGAATTACGGAATCTTGTTTTTTTGACAAAAAGTACTTACAAAAATGGTAATTTTACATTTTTCATATTTCATAATTATGAAATTCAGCGGAAAGTGGGAAACGCAGTGTCTTAACATTAGGTAAAGCTGATAAAAAAATATATATTAATATAAAAGATGTTAAGTAGTAAATACTAGATACAGTAAATCAAGCTTCATTTAACGCACCCAATCAGACAAATAGTACACTGAGCTTTTTTTTTACGATGGGATATAAAAAGTAGATTTATTATATCTTACATAGAGAGATATTCTTAATTATTTTATAATTTACTTTATATTTCTGGAACTAAGTACTTTTGCAGCAGGGTATCGCTCTACGAAGAATTTTAACATTGGTCATTATGAGTTTATTTTTATCCAGTTACGTACGGCTGGGAATGGAAAACTATTTTAATGTGCAAATATCATTCAATTTATTATTTTTATACAGATCAAGTTAAAAGTAAAGCATCTTACAACTCTCGTGAATTTATAAATAAGAAATGGGTATTAGGTATAGCTATAGCGGCTTAACTGTGCAAAAATTACACATAAATATATACGTACTTTTGCTACATATTTATTAATTATGAACAACGTTATGTTACAGGTTTTCTCACCGCACTCAATTGCTTCAACGTCAAATGGGTGACTCGAGTGCAAGATTCTTTTACTGTAGCAAAAATATTGGCGTTACTGGTACCGTTCTTTGCCAGCATATGGTACCTGTCCACAGGACACACAGAAAACATTGAATCGTTGATGCAAGGTACCATCACTAAGCCTGGTGATATCTCCATAGCTTTCTACACTGGATTATTTTCGTATTCCGGATGGAATTATCTGAACTTCGTGACAGAAGAACTTAAAGAACCTTACAAGTAAGTCTATACCGTTAATTAAAATTTACTAGTATCAACTCTCTAGTTGCCTGGCCTCTGCAAGTCGTGGCGCAGCGGCACAAAGTGTGACTGTAAAACCGACTGGTTGTGGGTTCGATCCCCACTCGAGAAGATGAAATATTTACTTAAATTTATATTTCCATTTATTCGCTCTGATGTCAAGGCAAAGCGCGGCGTTGAGCTCTGCCACTCAACACGCAATTCCTCCAGAATTCGGCAGAAAATGGGGTATGGTGTGTCTTAACACTAGGTTCCCTCTGCATACCCTGCTGTGTGCGGGATACAGCGTGAAGCTGATTTTTAGTATCAACTACTTTCTTACATAAATATGAACTATTATGTACCTAGGTTTGTTATGATGTAGAAAATAAATCTATTAAGTATTTTAAATATAATTTTTTTATAATAAAATTATATTGTTATATCTACCTATCAAATAATAAATTTAATAAAATTATTTCTTTTACAGAAACCTGCCGCGAGCAATATGTATATCCATGCCTGTGGTGACGCTAGTATATGCATTGACCAACATAGCATACTTTATAGTTCTCTCTAACGACGAGATACGTTCCTCAGAGGCCGTGGCTGTCACGTTCAGTGAAAAAATACTTGGTGTAATGTCCTGGATTATGCCGTTATTTGTGGCATTGTGTACATTTGGATCTCTAAATGGAGCTATTTATGCGTCTTCAAGGCTGTTCTTTGTTGGCGCCAGGAATGGCCACTTACCGCTTGCTATTTCTCTGATTGATATAAAGCGGCTAACTCCCGTACCATCTTTAATTTTCATGGTAAGTTTGATAGTCAACTGTATGTAAATCTACTCATAACCAACTAAAGATAATTATTGATAATATTTTCCATTTTAGCAATATACTTTCTATCTAATTGAAGAGAAATACATTTCGCCACAAAGCTTTCTCCATTTATTGTTAATTGACATTAACGTTAGATTTACATCAGCAGTAGCAGTGCAAAGTAATAATCGATTACGAATTAATGATATAACATTATGTTCAATAATATTAAATTTTGATCGCCACATGTAGAAAGCTACTGCAGTCTTTTTTGTTATTAGAAGCAATAAATATAAGAAAATAGGTTATTAAAAGCATTGGCCTGGTTCGGTAATTTTTTTGCCATTTATATTATGTCCATTCGTTGCTCTCCTTGACCTACATTACATTAAAATATTCTCAATAACTCAATGCCGGCATATATTAAGTTATTATTTTCTACAGCGGTATACCACAAAATCTATATATATAAAAGGACTTGTGCTGACTGACTGAGGTAAGACGCACGCAGAGCCGTAACCGCTGATGGTAGAAACGTGAAATTTGGGCAGTTGTTTATTTTCATATTCTGGACATCCACTAAGAAGGGAATTTGAAAAATTTTAACCCTAAAGGGATGAAATAGGGGTTGAAAGTTTGTATGGAAAAAAAAAATTATCTGTACCGATTTTTATAAAAATTGAAATTCAGACTCTTAAAAATATTTCATTGAACACGTGTTTCATGGTTTTTAAGAATTCACCTCCTAAGGGTTCAAATATGGGGTTGAAAGTTTATATGGAAAAATCTTTAAATTGCCACCGATTTTTATAAAAAATTAAATTCAGACTGTTAAAAATATTTTATTGAACACGTGTTTCGTGGTTTTTTTAGAATTTACTCCTAATAAGCGGGCGAAGCCGCGCGCGCCCTCTAGTAGAAATATAAATGTTAATTGGGGCTACTAGATATTCTTTGATATATTACAAAAAGTTGCAGTTGCTATATCTTGCATGTCGTGGTTATGATAAAAATCCATTTATGTTCTATTCGTTTGGACTCGAGACAAAATGTAAACAAAGAAAACAAAATTTCCCAAACTTATTTCGCTTTTTTTACTGTTTTTTTTTAATTTTTGTAGCGAAAGGTTTCCCATATATGTTTCTAGCAGCTAGCTGTATTGTTCTTATTTAGTCTTTTCTGAAAGGATGACTCTGTGATAAAAATTAAATGATAAGAAAAGGATGCTAGTAGTTTAATATAAAAAAATATATAATTTTATTTAAAATTTAAATATAGTTTATTTAAACAGTTATAATTATATTGAAATATTAAATATATTGTAAATTAAAATAATAATGTTTACTCGATAATTTATTAGTATTGAAATGTGTTCGAAGTTTGAGAGTAAAATCCTTTGGTTTTGCTTTTGGATGTTTTTACAAGTCAACTATTGAATAAATAATTATCAAAAGTTATTTATGATATTTGATTTCTAATAAGTTTTAAGGAGTTACATAATATGTTCTAGAGACATGGCCATTTTAAAATAAATTGGTCTTTATAAAGTAAACTTTTTATAGTTTGATATGGTTATTAGAAGTTTAAAATAAAAGTAGAATAATTCTCTTTTTCCATTTAACAATATGGATATGGGTTTATTTTCGATAATCATGTAATTTAACTGAGTTTTTTTTTCTTTTCAGTGCTTAGTAACCCTCGTGCTTCTCTCATCGAATAGCGTGGAGTCGCTGATTGTTTACGTAACTGCTGTCGAGGCGTTATTTATACTCTGCTCGGTGGCGGGACTGCTGTGGCTACGGTACACACGTCCGGAACTATCCCGGCCTATACGAGTGAACCTCCTACTACCAATCGCATTCCTCGTTATTTGTACTAGCCTAGTGGTTTTCTCAGGCATACAAAAACCCATGGAAATCGGTATAGGTGTCGCTTTTATAGCTCTTGGAATCCCAGTGTTCTATGTGTTCATAATGTGGAAAGATAAACCTATGTGGATTCAGAATGCATGTAATTCTTTTAACACGTTTTGCTCAAAATTATTCTTATGTGTGCCAGAGGACTCTAAAGATTTATGATCGAGTGGTCCTTGTTTGTGACGTGCTTACGCATCTACTTTTATTTATTGTAAGCTTGTGAGCATAATGTTTTGATCTGTTTTATTAATTTAAGCTTAAAGTATGCAATGAAGTTTATATTAGACTCGAAAATTATAATAAATTTCGTATATAATAAAAGACGTTGTTTCTATCTACCGAAGAACCGTATGGTTATTATAATTCTACTATTTAACATATTAGTTTTTTGTTATAAGTTAACACATAGTACAAAAGATTTTAATACCTTACGATGCTTAAGATTTTAATACCTTAAGAAGAATACCTTACGATTTACTTTTACATTGAAGTCTTAATATTTCATCGACTTTTTTATCTTCATGCATTTCACCATAATATAGAGGGACAGAATAGCCCGTTGTTCATGTTGCTAGATTCCACATTGCGGAGCGGAAGCCGAAACCACACTCATGGGCGTAGGAAAGGTGAGAGCCAGATGGGCCGTGTCCACCCCAGAATAGTCTGGTGCTAAGAATAAATATATGTAGATTAATACATAAAGACTGTCAAAAACAAAATATTACTTTTGAATTTGGAATCTGTCATTTTTATACGATTGTTCATTGTGTTCTCTTATTTTCGCTCCAATATACTTATTATTGTAAAATATTTTGTGATATTAAAATGGAGTGGCGTGACAAAGAGAACCGAATCGCTGTGATTGCATTACACGAAGTAAGGTAATAAAGTAGGGAGCCAAATACAATTTTTAAAATCCTGCATACGCTTGATATTTAGTCAAATGTTTGTGCACCGTACTCTTGATAGGTACAATATAACATACAAAATCTGTACCTCCACGAAGTGTTCTTACAAAAAAAGCGATCAAAGTAGTGAAGAAAAGAGTTCGTAAAGGAAAGAAAAGAGATCATGTCTAAAAGCAAAAGATTTTATTTCGGAAGATAAAAATAGCAACTAGAATCGTGTCGTGTATTTTAAAAGATGACACGCCTATAAGAGACGCATTGTTAATTTCTTAACTGATAATTTAAAAAAGAATAAGGTCGAAAAAATAAAAAAAAACGACTTAAGCGGTACGCGGTGGGTACTATTTTTTTTCCAATTGAGCAATATTATAATAAACAAAATGACAGTATTGATGCTGAAAGCTCTAAAGAAGCTTCCCAATTATTGGTCATGGTCATTAATTATCCTACTTCAGTTATTATTTGGTGGGGTATTAACTATAAAGGAGTGATATATTTTTGTGAAAAAGATATCAAAACAACGGCACAAGAGTGTCAAGATAGTGTCCATTCTTGAGAAGGTAGTTAAGCCCCTTAACAACACCATGTTCAATAACTAGGAATTTCGACGTAGCTCGATGACGACGTATGGCTTAGTTGGTCAGAGCAGCTGTGAACGGTTTCCAAAGAAGTGCAGGTTCAAATTCCGCTATGTTCAAATTTTTATACGTTTTCTTAATAATAATTTTGTTAGTATAAATTTGCTTAACCTATGTTAGTACATAATTATTATAATTTATTATTTATCATATATTGAATTCATATGTATATCATTACAGTGCCTCTATAGGGGGCTTTCCATTTTACATGCCAATGTGCTGAGGATGGTGTTAGCGCTGCTCGTGAATCTCTCTATCACCGACGCGTCCTGCTTACGAATGATTGCGTAAAAATCATCAACTCCTGCCTCCGCGAACAGTGCGTCAACGCACTGCAATGGCGAGGCCTCATCACGCACACCTGTCACTTTTCACCTGTCAACTGTTCTATTTTTCATTATACAGGGTGGAAGTGTAAGCACCACTTTAAATGAAACCACAGTTTTAACTTCTCTATAAAAGCTTAGTATAAATCAGAAAAAAATAATTTTGCAAAAATGAAAAAGTTATTATTTCAAACAAAATAAATAATAAAATTGTCATTTTAAAATAAAACGCCATTTGTAAGGACGACGCACGCACACATAAACCTATCAAAGGAACATCGCCGCACACGGGTCATTCCGAAATCGAGTCGTAGATATTGGCGATAAAGTTCAAAGTTGTTTAACCTTTAGTAGTATTTTTGTAGTAGTAAGTGTTTATGTTATTGAGATCTATACGTAATCGCGTCACACGAAATACAGGTATGGATAAAAATCGTGAAATGAAAAAAAAAATCCTACGTCCAAACTGTTGATGCATCTTGATTAATTTCTTTAGGTATAGGTTTGAAATATTTTACTCTATATTCTGTAAATGATATATTGTATATAATGATTTATTTTTATATTGTATATAGATAAGGACAAAAAATATTATTTATTTAAGATTTTTACCAATGATTGTGAACAAAGCACTACTGGTTGTGTGTTCGATCTCCACTCAAGGAAGTGAAATATTTATTTACATTTATATTTTAATTTCTTCGCACTGCTTGCGTT
Source organism: Heliconius erato x Heliconius himera (assembly GCA_013421005.1). Lineage (NCBI taxonomy): Eukaryota > Metazoa > Arthropoda > Insecta > Lepidoptera > Nymphalidae > Heliconius > Heliconius erato x Heliconius himera. The sequence continues at coordinate 5,427 of JAATLQ010032308.1, read as the reverse complement.
CCGCCACTAAACGCGCAATACCTGTAGAACTCGGCGGAAAGTGGGGACTGATTGTCTTAACACTAGGTTCCCTCTGCCAACCCTACTGTGTGCGGGATACAGCGTGACGCTTTAATGAAGATTTATTTTTTTTGGTTTAACATTATAGTTAACGTAACCTATTATACAGTTTATAGTTTAGTAGGTTACCTATAGTAATCATACATGATAAAGCTGAAACCAACTTAAAGATTTCAATGTTTGTTATTAATTTTAATGTATTGTCAACAAAAAAAAACAATCGTGTAGGTAATATATGCGTTACTAGGCACTTATTATTATTACATACTAGTAAACTCTTTTATAGAGCGTCAAAAGTTTTTAGTAAAAAAATATCTTTATAAAAGATACAATAAAAAGTAAATATTTTTGTTTGAGGTTAGTCATGGCGCAGGGGCAGAAAGTGAGCCTGTGAACTCGACAGGTTATGGGTTCGATTCCCACTCGAGGAAATTAAAAATTAAATTAAATCGGCCTCAAGCTTTATCCCGCACACACCAGTGTAGGCAGAGGGAACCTAGTTAAGACTTAATATTAATTCGTTCCCAATTTTTTTTCGAATTTTGCGCATTCCGTGTTGAGTGGCGGACCTCAACGCCGCGCTTTGCCTGACACCAAAGTGATCAAATCAAAATCAAAACCAAAGTGATGAAATGGAATATACAGGGTGGAAGTGTCAGCACTCCTTTTACGGGAACAGCATATAGGGTAAAATATTTTAAACCCATACCTAAAGAAATGAATCAAGATACCTCAACAGTTTAGACGTAGATTTTTTTTTATTTCACCATGTTCATCCATACCTATATTTCGTGTGACGTAAACACATAATACTAGAAAAATACCACTAAAGGTTAATCAACTTTGAACTTTGCCGCTAATACTTACAACTTGACTTCGGGATGACGCGTATGCGGCGGTTTCCCTTTGATAGGTGTGTATGTGCGTGCCTCGTTCTTAACAAATGGCGTTTTATATTACAAAAATAATTTTATTATTTATTTTCTTTGAAAAAAACAATTTTGAACTTTTGGGAAAAAAAAATGTATTAGGCTTTTACAGAGTAGTTAAAATTGTGATTTCATTTAAAGTGGTCCTGACACTGACACCATCCTGTATATTTAAATAATCGATCACAACCACAACCAGTCCCGTTTACAGTTTGTGCCCCTTCGCCACGACTGACCTACACGAAAATATTAAATTTTAAACATTTAATATTTTCATATCTTCGCTATGGTGTCGAGGTAAGGCGCGGCGTTGAGCTGAGTGTCTTAACACTAGGTTCCCTCTGCCAACTGTCCTGTGTGCGGGATACAGCGTTAAGCCAAAAAAGAAAGGAAGAATAAGTCAATAAAATAATATTTTCCATAAAGCAAATCCTTATGAAAATTTCTATTCTGCTTTGTATCTGCTTAAGTAACACATTCGAAGCCGCCTTAACAATATCCGCCATGACGATTATATTTTATACTTAAGTGTTGCCAATCTATCAATTATTATTCTATCAAGCATACCTAGGTTAATCACAGAATCATTGAACAAATTTAAATTATGCTAGCTTAACAACTGGCAATGTTTTTCTTAAATCGCACCATCACTATCTAGTAGTAGGCAATCGCACTCTGGTCCTGCTCTGTTCTTCTTTACTTGTGGACCAAGGACCAAGTTGACGCAACCTGGTTACCCTATTTAAATATATTTAGAAAAAAAAAACAAAGCTGCAATGTCTCTTAAATGACTACTATTAAGTTGGGTTAGCATAATAATATCCAATACGACGAAGCCCTGATCCTGATCATACCGATAGACCGCTGGGTTAAAAAGGGTTTTGGGGTTCAGTTTGGTGCAAGTACTGACGGGGCACGGTTGTTTCGGCAAATGTCTACACCTTCTTCGGCTACCCCTACCCTAGAGTGGTGACGCTTATGCAAGTCATCGAGGATGTGGCTACCCTAGGAAATCCCTCAGGGCACCCGGAAGGCGGTCTTCTTTCAAGATGTCTTAGTAGTACGCGCAAGTGATCCTGCAACGTCTCTGATATAGCTTTAGTATGTAGGGTCGATTCATCTGTAAACCAAATAAATGCAATTAACCTTTCGCAAGACCCTTACGCAGACCCTGTACGATAAAAAAAGGGAAAACAATATCCACATAAGATACATACTTTTAATATTGTGTCAATTTTAAAATAATAGAGTTGACACGAAAATAAAAAGTTCCATGAAATACCACATCTATAGTCTGTCATGAAGTACTTACTTAAAATTTAAAATAAAGAATAGATAGATATTTACATGCGCCTAATATGTATCGTCAAGATACCACACTAACTAGGATAACAATTTTAGAATAAAATCTAAAACGTAGCGGGCCCTGAACCTGCACCTCTTATAAACCGTCCAAGCGCAAACATTGAAATTCTTAAACGCTTATTACAACTTATTCGAATAGATTGCATTTCTTCACTCTGATAACGAGGCAAAGGGCGTCGTTAAGTTCCGCCACTCAACAAGTTATTATACTCTTTCTTTCTTAAATATGGTATAACTATACAAATCATAAAAGAGCTTAGAAGACTTATTCCACAACTAAGTATGTCCTTTGTTGTCAATTTTACAAGGCGAAACAAAGATTTGTTAGTAATAAAATAAAATGATAACAATATTGGTAAATAAATAATTAACCTTGTGTTTTTCTTAATAAAAAACTAACTTTATTATACAGTAGCCACATTTATACTAAAAAACAGTTAAAAATAAAATTGCATTTTATCGAACCGTAAAACGGCCACGTAAGTTTCTCTCAAAGAAATATAGCCGTCTGGAGCGCGACCACGACGTCTCTATTGTATTGATCAAGGAAATCGAGGTTTCATAACCATTACGGAACCAAGAAACGTGTCTATTATAAAATAGATCATAAAAAATAACTTTTAAGTGAATAACACGGTGTAGGACGTTTTCAATACAGGCTACTTGTATAAGTATACCGACTTTGTCCCGTTTTTCTATTTAATTTCTCATGTATCATCCTCTCATGAAGATCTATAATGCATATATGTTGAAACTTGCGCGTTCTTCTGAAAAATATTTAAAAAAAAAAGTTAATTGCGAGTCGAACTCGCCTGCTGAGGCTTCTGTACCTATTTCAGGAATGTAGGTCAATGAGAAGTACAACTTATAAAAGTTTATCAACTTAAGTTTGCGGGTATATGCACTTATTTTGTATGAAATTAACTATAAATAAAAGTTTGTAATGATTTTGAAATATGATCTATGAAATATTTATATATTCTGACTTTTCGGAGTTTTTCTTTTATTTGTGTTTTATCTTCTCACTTGATGCCAAATTTCAAATTTTGAATTTGTTTTGAAAAACAAAAACCACAAAAATTGAATTGTTAGTGATGGTTACCTTCATAAATAATAACAGTTAAGTTTAAGTCGTAATTAATTCAACACATAGATAAATATCGATTTGATCTTCAAAGAAATCTATATCTATACTTATATATAAATCTGTAGAAAAGTCGTTTCTGTACATTGAAAATATTTTTAAAAAAATTAGCCAGGGTGTTAAAGGATAATTAACAGAATTCATTTCCAACATTTTTGGAATTTTTGTCTGTTTGTCTGTTTGCCCGTTTATCTGTTTATGTCAACACGTATCACGTGAAAAGTACACAATAAATTTAAGCAACTTTTGTACATAAAAATTACAAGTAAATCAAAGTAACTTTTAGTGTTTATTTCATTGTAATCGCTTCACTCTATCAAAAGATATAAGTATTTAAGTTTTCAATAAATTTATATTTGAGATAGTAAAAAATCGATACAAGTAACGCTATCTATTGATAACAAATAGTAGGTACTAACGAATCTTGATACTCTCTTTCATACATGTAACGCTATCTATTGACAACAAATAGTAGGTACTAACGAATCTTGATAAAGCAAAAAACATTCTGTCGAGTTAAACACTAATCACGACGGGAGGAATATTGATCATTTTAATACTTTAGCACAACGTTTTCGGTTAATATGATTTTATGTTAGGTGAAATTTAACATAAAAACAGCATTTTTAAACTGGCCTTAATTTAAAATAGATGGCGCTGTACATAAAAAAAATATTTTTATAGTTTAGAAAGGTTACCGCTACACTCTATCAAAAAATAATGTACTTAAAGTTTTAAAGATATTTATTTTTGAAAAAAAAGAAACATACGCAATGATATCTATTGACTACATATGATAATGAATGTTGATAACGCATAAAACATATAGTTGAGTTATTATTTGCTAAACGTTAATTACGTTATGTAAGTGTAATCTATACTTATAAAAAAATTAACATAAACATAGTAGTATTTTTCTAACAATGTTCGAATGGTTACAATTCAGTTTAATTGTGGGCAAAAGAATGACTTTAGAAACGTCTTATTTATTTGACTGTTGATAAAATTACGTACGTTATGTTTTTAAAGTACAATTGTTCATAGTACTAACTACAAAGTAAACTAAATTGAATTGTTGGTGAAGATTACCTTCGTAACAGTCTAGCTTAATTCGCAATTATTTAACACAGTGATAAAGAATGACTTAATATTCAAAGAAATATTTTAAATAGGTTCTTCAGTCCGTTCGTTCGTTTATGTTATTAATATTTTTATAAGAAACGTATAAAAAAAATAACTTTTGTGAGCAACCTCTAAAAAATTGCGTTTCAAGAAAAAATGCTCTGACACTGTTTATAAAAATATACCGCAATATTATTTCATAACTTACAAGCGACACGTATCGACATTGCACTATTGCACCTGTATGTTGCATGCATGTATGTGCCAAGGGTATTTTAGGGTACATACCTCAAAATCCTTATAAGATAACTTTGTTGTTTGCCCGTCTGTTCGTCTGTCAAGACTATTTTGTACAAGATCGATTAAAGGTTAGATACCTCAATGTTCAAGTCTATATTCCCTTCTAAATCATCGCAATCAAATGACGATGAAATATGAGGGTTTATGCTTCGTTTTTTGTCTCCTTTTCTATCATAACTGTAAGGTACTTCCCGTTGATAAATTACGAAATTTGTTAAGAAGTTAAAACTTACGGCACGTATAAAGGAAAATTCCAAAATTATTTTTTAAAAATTGACAACTTTTTGTATTTGTGTCACAGAAAAAAACTATTAGGTACAAATTTTAATCTGTACTTAATTTGATACAAAATGACAACTTTAATAAGTTATTCTTTTGGTGTATCTCCATTCTTGAAACTGGTACGAAACTCTCGGGTCATGAGTACGACTTGAACTTGACCGAAAATATTGATTATTTCATAGATTATATAAAAATGCCTAATAACGTGCTTTCTATGTATATTCT
>JAATLQ010032307.1:0-13744 GCA_013421005.1 Heliconius erato x Heliconius himera | reverse complement strand
TCCTCTTCCCATCTCATGCATTGTCTTCCACGGTTCCTTTTTCCATCTCTTGGGTACCAGTCCGTTATTGACTTGCTCCATTTTCCAGATTTGTCCCTCATCATGTGGCCGGTCCATCTCCATTTTTGTTGGTCAATTTGTTCAAGGATGTCGGTTAGTTTAGTTCTCATCCTGAGGTCGGTGCTTCTGATTCTGTCTTGACGTTTGGATCCGGTCATGCTGCGTTCCATCGCTCTTTGACAAGTTGCAAGCTTCTCCCTGAGAGATTTTGTCATTGCCCAAGTTTCACACCCATAAGTTAGACATGGAAGGATACAAGTGTTGAATGTCTTCCTTGTCCTAGCATTACCGATCCCCAAAAATATATATCTCATCTCATGTAGCTATTTAATTTATTCACGTAGGCTGTCATCCTGTTTCTAGTTCCTATTGTAAATGTCTTCGTCCGAGATTTTTTTGTACATTTGTTCCATTTAAGAGCTGCAGGGAATGCTAGTATTTTAATCCATGCGTCATGGATATAATTGGGCAGAGGAATTAATTTAAAAACACTTTATCTCCTGCCTCCGCCCAAACTATGGACATTACGTTGTGTTATATAAGTCTAATCAAAAAACATATTTATAGTTACTTGAAATCACCTGCATTTTGCAAGGGAGGATTTTCCACTCCGCTTGACCTTTGACAAAATAATAGCAACAGCATAGTTTAAATAAATAAATAACTGTAGGTACATGACGATATCTTATATATACAATAAACATATATTTATAATTTATAAATATTTTATAAATTATTGACATATATATAAGAGTGATGTAAATAATAGTTGTGTCTTAGTTCAACTTGTCACTGCGATGGAGGCGCTAGGGCTGATTATCATTTTGAGCTTCCTGTTCACTATAAACGCGTAAGTAATCATCATTCTTGTCATGTCTGCTTATTTGGAAATTTATACATTTTATAATACATACGTATATAATAGACTACAGTTTGCGATGCTGTCTGAGCTTAAGCCGAGCTTTGCAATGAAGTGTCACGAAAAATAAAGCCAGAAAGTCTTTTAAAAATAATTAGAGATCAATAAAAAAATTCAAGCAAAAAAATATATCAATTCACAGGTCCAATACGAATATTCGATGATGTGTCCATGAAACATTGTGTGTTTGTGTCCATATGTATATGAAGTTTTCACTTTTGCTTTTTTTGTAGCATAATAGTGCCAAATTTAACGGTTAATAAATCGTTACTTTTACCTATACCTACCTCGGATACCTTTGTCATTGGAAAGTGCTCATCATGTTGAGCAAAATTTACACTAGCGGTATCTCTATATTTTTTATAATTTTGCTGTTCTCTTAGAGTTTCTCCTTAGATGTCTTCATTTTTTCTTCTTAATCTTATTTTCTTCTATTTGATCTTAATTTTTTTTATGTTTTTCGTTAATTCTCATCACGCTGAACGATTATTTATTAAGTAGGCATTTTATTATTTCATATGGTTTAGCTGGTCTATTGTGATTCTACAGGACGTGTTCCAGCTCTTAAAATCAGTTAAGCTCTATGACCTCCCTCCTCTCAGATGTAATAGGTATAAGAACAAAGTTTTATTTAAACTCGTCCTATAAACCGTGTGATCCCGGCCTAGAATAGAATCATCCTGGTACTGGTGGTGTCGTAAGAGGCGACTAAAGTATGTGTGGTAGAGTCACGTCGCCAGCAATGGCAACATGCATGGGCAGACTCGACCGGATCATTACCACCCCCGGCATTTAAAACCGGCGTTAAGTAGTGGCTTTATGCCACTGCGTTTCGCATCAGGTAATGCCGGGCTCCGGAGCCCAACCCATCTTAAAGGCAGGCAACACACCTGTAGCTCCTCTGGTGTTGCACGGGGTCGTGGGCGGCGGTGATCACTTACCATCAGGTGACCCGCACGCTCGTTTGCCTTGTCTTTTCCATAAAAAAAAAATCGTAAATGTTCGAATCAATTCTAAATTTCAGTACGGAAAATTCAATGTGACGTCTATAATAAAAAAATAAAATCTGTATGTTACATTATAGAAATGATATTTTATCTTGGCTCTAACAGAAAAATTAGGATGAGTCGATGGAATAATTGCCAATCTAATATCATAACATTATTAGTTCAGAGGTCAAAGATAAATAATATAAGGCCGGAATGATATATCATAGTATTACTTCAACAATATAAACATTACATATGGGCTGCCTGCCAGCCGAGCTGCGGGCAAACCTTCCTACTTCCTTCCATCTTGGACTCCCAAGGAAGGAAGTAAATATTTATTAGTTATTATTTATTTTTAAATTTATATTTTTATTTCTTCGCTCTGGTGTCGAGGCAAATCGCAACACGTGATACCTTACGAATTCGGTGTAAAATGGGGAAAGGAGTGTCTTAACACTAAGTTCAATTTGCCCTGTTGTGTGCGGGATTACTCGCGGGCGTAAATTTACTCTTCCGTCACTCAATTTTTAAACAATTATTTCTTTTTAAATAATTCATCAACATATCTATTTAATACAGATCACCCGTACCTTCGTCTTATGACACCATCGTAATTGGTATAGGACCAGCAGGTGCTACAGCAGCATCGATCCTCGCCAAAGCTGGCAAGAAAGTCCTGGTTTTAGAAGCTCAGGACAGAATTGGTGGGCGAGTGAAAACAGTTCCGTTTGGAGATGGATTGGTAGAGGAAGGTGCAGAATGGTAAGATTATAAATAAGTTTTTTTTTAAAATTGAATGGATAAACATAACATACTTAAGTTAGCTTCACTCTGTATCTCAAGCGAGGTAGTCAGAGAGACGAAGCGCCAAACGCTACAGTCTCTACATATCTCTATCGCCTCGTCCATTGCCATCAACCTCTTTATACATGACCTCCTACAAAAATAAGAAAAAAACATTCTGCAACTGCAAACATGAATTAGAACATATACTAACTAATTTTCACGCTGTATCCCGCACACAGAAGGGTAGGCAGAGGGAAACTAGTGCTAAGACACACCGTTCCCCACTTTCCGGCAAGTTCCGGAGGCATTGCGTGTTGAGTAGCGGAACCCAACGCCGCGCTCGACATCAGAGCGAAGAAATGAAAATATAAATATAAATAAATATTTTATCTCCTCGAGTGGATCGAACCCACAGCCAGTCGAGTTTACAGACACACTCTGTGCCCCTGCGTCACAACTGGCCTCTACATATATATGTAATATAAAAAAATAGTAGATATATAAGAAATCTTCCGCAAGAAGAAGTCTCATTCAATTAAATTGTGTTTTATTATTTTAGTCAATAAATCCTTTATGTAGTCTATTAAAACATATATTTAAAAATCTTAGGATACATGGAACTGAAAATAGCCGAGTGTATCAAGCTGCTATAAGCAACAACATTTCAGTATGGGAACAAGATTTTAATATGAAACCATATAACTCCGATGGCACACCTGCGAATAATAGCTTAATTACCGAGTTGATGGAGTTTTGTATGAACATTGCAGACAATAAACCAGACAAGAGTGAAGGTGAAGGCGCATACATAACGAGAAGGTGATCACAGATAATAAATTAAGAAAATAATCACAAATAATAATTTAAGAAAATAATCAAATAATTCGAATCGAATTAATAGCCATTAGAAATTAATCCTTATCTGAAATATAATGAAATTAAAAAACTTTATATGAACATTATATGCAGAACCAATCATTTATAACAAGAAATCTGATAACTAATTATAATAAACTAATTTTATTTTAGTCAGTTCAAATTCCATATCTATTTAGGACTTGAAATATCTTAACTTAGAATACACAAAACTTGAAAATAATGTAAAAATATTCCCATGTTTCAGCTTAATGAATAATTTAAAAGAAAATCATCCAGATGTTCTTAAAGACGAGTATTTCATGAGCGAATTTTTGGAGCTTCAGAATATAGCGATCAGTAATGACTACGCTACAAATGACTGGAACGACTTAAATACAAAATCATCGTATATAGATTTGGATGGTGGAAAACATACAACATGGCACAGAAATGGTTATAAAACATTCTTTGAAATTCTGTTGGTGCGTTCTTTATATATTTACTTCCTTATGTAATATATTGTAATACCATGTGGTTATTAGAGGCCAGTCGTGGCGCAGCGGCACAAAGTGTGACTGTAAAACCGACTGGTTGTGGGTTCGATCCCCACTCGAGGAGATGAAATATTTATTTAAATTTATATTTCCATTTCTTCGTTCTGGTGTCGAGGCAAAGCGCGGCATTGAGTTCTGCCACTCAACACTCAATGCCTCCAGAATTCGGTAGAAAGTGGGGAACGGAGTGTCTTAACATTAGGTTCTCTCTGCCTACCCCGCTGGGTGCGGGGTACAGCGTGAAGCTTATTTATTTTTTTTTAATTTATGTGATATATTGTAATATCATGTGGCAATTATACATATTTGTATTTATTACAAACAGTTATTGCAAATCTAATGTTGTGTGAAGGTCTCTTAGATGATGCTTGTAGACAACTTATTAAATATTAAAGCTTCTTTTTTTCAGGCAGAGGGAGCCTAGTGTTAAGACTTCACTTCCCACTTTCCACCGAATTCTGGAGGCATTGCGTGTTGAGTAGAACTCAACGCCGCGGTTTGCTCCGACAGGAGAGCGAACAAAAGAAAATAATTAATATATCATTTCCTCGTGTGGATATCGAATTCACAACATATTGCGTTTACAGTCACACGCTTGTACTCTTGCAATAGTACTCAACAATAGTAAAGTCTTTTAAGATATTAATATATGTATCAAAAATATTACATTTCCTATATATACAGTTTTTTTCCTATTCTTTTTCTGATGACACTCGAAAATACTCAATTCCTCCTTTGCTTTTATTAACTGTGTATGTTTCTAATCAGTCTTCAGTTACCTTTAAAAGTGAAGGCATCCTGAAAATAAACCACTCTCCCTAATTTGGTTTGATCTCTGTCTTTATTTTTTTTAACTCAACCGTTGATAATATTAACCATTCAATCATACTACATTCTTAACCTTAAAATTATCTCTTTACAATTGCCTAACTCAATTACATTTCGTCTTCTTAAGATGTTTGCTACCAAAGTGTCATTGCTCGGTTAAAATTTTAAGTTGAGAGCTAAAATAAACTTATAAAAAGCTAAATTACATAAATAAATTTGCCCGAAATTAACTCTTAATGATTATTTCTTATCATAAATCAACAGAATACTTACAAAAATGGCCCAGGCTGGCCAACTTTAGCCATAAAACTGAACAAAGAGGTAACCCAGATAAAATGGCCGCAGAACTCCTCCGGAAGTGTGGAGGTGGTCTGTAAAGATGGCGACGTATATACAGCTAATAATGTCATAGTCACCGTCTCTCTTGGAGTTTTGAAGGAGCGGTACGTAAAGTTTTTAAAAAATACAATAATACTATTTTTACTAATAAGCATAGTACAGACACAAACGTGGCTTCACTTGCTTAAACTTATTTGTATATTATATAAAAAGGGTAATACTTTTTTCAAATAATCTTAGAAAAAATATGTACAAAATTTCATGATAATCGGTGGAGTAGTTTTGGCGTGAAAGCGCAACAAATAAACTTACATTCAAATTTATAATATTAGTATGATGTCAGAATGCTACTAGTAATGCAATGTCATATAAAAATCTCATAATGATTCTGAATAATCATTCTTTCCGGCATTCAGTATGTTTTCCTGCAACTGACTAATCCCCAGCGTTTATATAAGTCTATAACAATTTTATTTATATAATAGAATATTTTTTTTAGATATTCCGATATATTTTCCCCCTTATTGCCAAAAGACAAAATAACTGCCATCAATAAAATGACTTTCGGTCTCATTGGAAAGATTATACTATCATTCCCAGAAAAATGGTGGAATAATACGGGCTATATGTTTTATTATTTGCCTGGAGATAAAGAAAAGATTTGTGACGATACGTGGTTGGAAAAAATGCGATATGCCACTACTCCGGCTGGCTCCTCTAACACTCTCACCCTGTGGACATCTGGTGATGCCACGAAAGCGGTAAGTATATCAGAAGTCTCACAAATCTCACAAATATTCACACGTGCAATCAGATTAAAAAAATTAGTATATTAAATTAAATTAATAGATATTCAGTATTTGATATAGCTCTTTTATATATTTTATCACCAGATATCATTGCTATTTTAATTGTCTGTGTGACTTCTTTAAGATGAAAGCACACATCCAACATTACATCATTTATATTTTTTTAAAATATAATACTTCGATTTTAACAAAAGTAAGACTATTGTACATTATAGGTTGAAGCACTGCCAGAAGATGTCGTTAAGGAGAAAGCAATGAAGGTGTTACGACATTTTTTGGGTAAAGATATGACAATATCTGAACCAACGGGAATAATAAGGTAAGGTATTTGCCACTCAAATATTTAATATTTCCTTACCTCGACACCAGATTTCAGAATTCGGTGGAAAGTGGAGAGTCTTCTCACCAGGTCTTCTAGTCCTAGTATCTTAACGGTAGGTTCCATCTGCGTACCCTTCATGGAGATTCCGCGTAAAGCTGAAAAAAGGAGAAAAAAAACTTTTTAAAATTACTAAACTAGTCACATTTGCAAGAATATATAATACTTAATAATATTTACTTACGAATGAGATTATTTTTCAGATCGACGTGGTTCACGAATCCGTTCACTCGCGGTACATATTCATATGACGGATTAGCGGCGCAAGAGTATCCCAACGCCAGAGCAACGCTCGGGGAACCCCTCCTTGACGTCGCGGGGAATCCCAAAGTGTTATTTGCAGGAGAAGCAACAGATGTCACACATTTTGCAACTGTTCATGGAGCTAGTGACTCTGGTTATAGAGAGGCTATGAGATTATTGAATGTCAATAAATAAAAGCAATAAGAATATTTTTATTAAAGCCCAGTAAAATGATATTTGTGTATACATTTTATTATTTTGCCTACATGTTACTTACTACGAAAAAGTAAATTTTGTTGTTGTATTACTTCATATATCTATTGGTAAACTCAAAATCTACTCGACCAATTAATTCAATTTATTCAAATGCAAAATCTATTTCGTCTTTATATATCAGGAAGAACCATAGGCTATTTTTTAATTTAAGAAATCAATTTATTAATGATAAAAATATCGGTAAGCTTAAATAAGGTATAAATTTGCCTCTAGACATGTTTTCTTCACATGCTCTGCAATTAACTGTTGGTCCTACATTAAACACACTAAAATTGTTACAAGAGACAAAATTGTTACAACCTGTCGCGATTGCAGCCATACTTTGTGCCACTACGCCACGACTGACCGCAACCTGTAGATTTTTCATAGAAACAAATCATTATAAACTTATTATTATTTGTAGTTATATATTATTTGTAGTTCATTTCATATAAAATAAATGCATATGAACGCAAACTTAAGTTTGTTATCTTTATTCGCCGCATAATCACAATTTATAAGGTATTTCAATCACAATCCTTAAATTAGTATAAAATCCCTCGGTGGGCAAGTCCTACTCGCGCTTGGCTGTTTTTTTTCTTAAACACACCTCAATAAGCAATCGTATATTTCAAGCGGGAGTAGCTGCTCGGAGGCCGCTAGTACATTAATATTATATATATGTGACGATGTCTAAATAAGTATACAATAATATATGTTACATATATATAAAAGATATATTATTATATACTTATTTAGACAATAATATATGTTATATTTATATAATGCCCATATAAGAGTCTTGTAGATAGTTATTTTTAGTTTAGTTCACCTTGTCATCGCGATGGGGACGATAGGGCAGATTATAATTCTCAGTTTCCTAGTCTCAGTGCACGCGTGAGTCTCTGTTTTTTTATATAATCTTTATTTTAGAAAATATACTTGTAGCGTTGAGCTCCGCCACTCAACAATATCGCCTCGAGAACGGAAGTGTCTAATGGAGAAAGAATGGAGTGTCTTAACACTACGTTCCATCTGCCTACTCTGCTGTGTGCGGGATACAGCGTGAAGCTAATTTTAATTTATGTTATGTACAAAATATATATAATTATATTTAAAAAAAAACTCCATTGATAGCAATAATTAATTACCTAAGTGTCATAAGTTTGAAGTAAAATCATAATGCTATTAGGTCAGAGGTAAATAACACAAGGCTGAAGTATTACTTAAACAATATGTACAGTCCAGTTTAGATGTATTCATATTATTATTGTTATGCAATTACAGATTATAATCCCTCTAGGGGACACAATATTTATATTTTAAATTTAATGTCATTTGATTGCACACATGCAGGTAGCTTGTATTTTTAATGATAAAATTGTAATATTAAAAAAGGAACTGTTAATATTTTTGCCGGTTCTTCTCAACAGAAATGCCTTCCGTAACAGAGAAACCGATATACAGTTTCTCAACAGATCTGCCACCACAGAGAGTACTAACTAACACAGGATACCAATTATGTCAACTTACAGAAGAGTTTTTTGCGATCATGTCATATTTTAAGATTTAAATAAATTCAGTAAAATCATACAATATTATTTGCAAAAACTCCCTCTTACCCTTTAGATTTTAACATTTCTATATAAAATAGATCACCCGTACCTTCATCGTACGACACCATAGTAGTTGGTATAGGACCAGCAGGCGCTACAGCAGCCTCCACACTCTCTAAGGCTGGTAAGAGAGTTCTAGTATTAGAAGCTCAGGACAGAATTGGTGGGCGAGTGAAAACAGTTTCATTTGGAGATGGATTGGTAGAGGAAGGTGCAGAATGGTAAGCGATTAACAAAAATATTATATAATTTTTGGACTCATACATACGAGTACTATAATAAGCAAAGATCCTAAATGTATTTTATAAAACATATGATATATATATTTTTAGGATACATGGAACCGTGAATAGCCGAGTATATCAAGCTGCTGTAAATAATAACATCTCAGTATGGGAACAAGATATTAATATGCATGTATATAATTCAGATGGCAGCCCAGGAAACGGTAGCTTTATTAATGAGTTGTGGGAATTTTGTGAAGGCGTCGACAACAAGAAGCCAGACGAAAGCGAGGGTGAAGGCACTTATATAACAAGGAGGTGATTACGAGCTTAGTACGTTAAGTATTTATTAAAAAAAAATACTTAGCCAAGCAGCAATATGTATTAATTAACAATATTCACAGGTTTAAAAATTCAAATATTTTTTGGGGTTTATGATTTTCTATGATTATATCATTTTCAGTTTGATGAACCACTTGAAAAAAAATTATCCTGATGTATTGAAAGATGAGTATTTTATAAATGAATTTTTGGAGATACTGAATGTAGCTATCACTAACGATTATGCAGTAAATGATTGGAACGATTTAAATGCAAAAACATCGTATTTAGGCTTGGGTGGAGATGAACACACTACGTGGCATAGATATGGTTATAAAACATTCTTTGACATTCTATTGGTAAGTTTTATTTTGACTTGGATTTTTTTTCTCTAATAAAATCAGCTTTACGCTGTATCCCGCTCCCAGCAGGGTAGACAGAAACAACGCTACGCCGTTCCCCACTATCCACTTCAACTCAACGCCGCGCCGCGCTTTGGCCAGTCGCGTTACAGTTACACTTTGTGCCCCTGCGCCACGTCTTTGTTCTCTTTCCTCTAATCTTATTAAATATTTAAAAAAAGAAGTGAAACTGGTGACCACGATCTTCTGAAAATCTAATCCCAATGAACAAGTATTTCTTAAAACTTTTATTAAAATTGTATTACGTGTTATTCTACTTTATGATTTATTTAATAAGTCATAAATAATAATAATAATAATAATTACTGGCACACATATATATAACATGGTAATAATAATGTGGCACAACAACGTAATATAAAATATCAGCTAACAAAGGAAGAAAAAAACAAATATTAGTTCTACATTTTCTAAAATATAAATATTTTTTTATGACTTATCCAAAGACCTAAACAGAAAAGCAAAAAATTTTTTTAGCTATAATTAATTATATTAATTTAGTAGCACTACCTAAATATCTCAATTCTGAATGTCGCACGGCATGCGGCAGAAAATTCAACACAAACAGAGTTTTTAGGTACACTTAAACAAACTATTGGCACTAGCGATATAAATAGACGACATTAAGAAAGTTATGAAATAAAATAATTTAATGGAAATGACAAATTATTCTATCGAAATTTGACTGACTCGGGCCCCTAGTAGCAATATAGAGAATAATATTGTTGATTGAAGAATAAAACCAATATTTAGATAAACATAAAACTGAAATCCAATTTGAAACTGTTGGTATAGAAATTATTAGAATCTCCTATTACAAAATATCACAAGTGGATAGTTACAGGAACCGATAAAATTCACAATTGGTTTAAAAAACTTACTTGTGTACTTAAACATTTACTTTTTCATATAAATAATTTCATAAAATCACCAAGCACATTACCATCATTTGTGTTATAACAGATAAGCCCACTAAATATCGTTCAATAACATATGATATGAGTTTGTAAATTGTTTGTCTACAAACCATATCTTCATATATCAAAATTATATCTTCATATATTACATATCTTTTTTATAAGCACCATTGATAGCAACAATATATTAACAAAATAGCAAAAAGGTTCAATTATATCTCAGTATACACTAAAATAGATATACGAATATACACATTCGATTGGATACCACACACCTGGCTAATGTATATTTTACAAAGTACACCATATAGGAAGTAAATTTTCTTTTATTTGTTTTAGTTTTTTATAGAGCAGTTATAACTGTGGTTAAATTTAAAGTGGTGATGACAAAAACACTCTGTATAATCATAGGTATTTTTATATACACATACATGAATACGTACATAGAAATCTATACATACATGCAAACATACATACCATATAGATATAGATACAAATATACACTTATTATCATAAAATAAATCAAATAAATCAGCTTCACACTGTATCCCGCATACAGCTGGGTACGCAGAGGGAACCTAGTTTTAAGACACTCCGTTCCCCACCTTCTGCCGAATTCTGGAGGCATTGCGTGTTGCGTGGCAGGACTCAATGCCGCGCTTTGTGCCTTCACACCAGGGCGAAATATAAATTTAAGTAAATATTTCATGTCCTCGAGTGGGGATCGAACCCACAACCAGTCGAGTTTACAGTCACACTTTGTGCCACTGCGCCACGACTGGCCTCTTATTATCATCTTGGTCGTTTATACATTTAATTAGAGATAGGCTCTTTAAGGCGATGCTTAAGTATTCCAATCGACTGGGATCGTCTTACTTCAAGACGATCCATAGCTTCACTGTATTAACAATGAAAGAATCACTGTCAATACTATTTCGTTCGGTATAAAGGAATTTATGAATTACGTTTAAAATAGGCCTGATACTAATTTTCACATTACGTCACATTCAAAAATTGTAATGTCTGGATCAGATCAATAAGTAGGTTAGCTAGATTGCTTTATAACTATCCCTGAAATTGAAATTTTAGTGAGCCTTGTCTTGCTTTTAAGTTATAAGATCCATAAAGTTTTGATGTAGTGGCTTAATGTCTAAAATAAAGTAAATATTAGATAAATTCCTCTCTTTCTTTATGAATACTTATTACTTACAATTCAATGCAATGCATGATATTATGATAGAATATCAAAAGAAAAAAAAATCTTATCAACAGAATACATACAACAACGGTCCAGGCTGGCCGACGTTAGATATAAAACTAAACAAAGAAGTAGTTGCAATAAAATGGCTGCAGAACTCCACCGAAAGTGTAGAAGTAGTCTGTAAGGACGGCGATGTGTATACAGCTAATAATGTTATTTTAACCGTATCTCTTGGAGTCTTGAAGGAAAGGTACGTTGTAGTTGTAATAAAAGAATTACTGATTTGCTTGTTTTCTTTTAGCACTTGAACATAATGATATTTATAATGTCAAGTACTGGTAAAAATATTCCTGCATGCTTCCCCACTTACCACGGAATACTAGAGGCATTGCGTGTAAATATTTTATTCTCCCGAGTGGAAATTGAACCCACAACCGTCGGGTTTACAGTTGCACGCCTGTTCCCCTGCGCCACTATGACCTAAGATTACCATTCACTTAAAAAATCTTATTACATATTTTTATGCAAAACTCTTATTATTATTATTTTTAGGTATTCCAACCTATTTTCACCATCACTGCCAGAAGACAAAATAAATGTCATCAATAAAATGACTTTCGGTCTCATTGGAAAGATTATACTATCTTTCTCAGAGAAATGGTGGAATGATAGTGGCTACTTATTCTATTATTTGCCTGGTGATAAAGAAAAGTTTGTTAATGATACGTGGTTGACTAAAATACGAGATGTTTCTACTCCAGCTGGTTCCTCTAACACACTCACCCTGTGGACAGCTGGTGATGTTACTAAAATGGTAAGAATCTTAATTATATCTATACATACAATTCAGCGATCTAGTGTCACGATATAATTTTTTTACTTCATCATCTGTTGTTATGCTATTCTATGCTATGCTGAGCTTTGTTAAGTTATGTTATAAGATTACGTTCACATAGGTTAATTTAGTAACGAATGTAATTATTTTTTTGAAGTGACACTAAAGACTGTTTTAAACCCTTTATTCTTTAATAAACGGTTATTTCTGAATTACAAATAATTTAAGTTTAACGACATTATACATTTTTTACATTCTAGGTTGAATCATTACCAGAGGAGGTTGTTAAAAATAAAGCAATGAAGCTGCTGCGTAATTTTTTGGGCAAAGATATGACAATATCTGAACCAATAGGAATAATACGGTAATTTATTCATTTTATATTACTAAATAATTATGGATTAAGTGAGGCCAGTCGTGGCGTAGCGGCACGAGGTGTGACTGTAAAAACCGACTGGTTGTGGGTTCGATCCCCACTCGAGGAGATGAAATATTTACTTCAATTTATACTTATATACTTCGAGGCAAAACGCGGCATTGAATTCTGCCACTCAACACGCAATGCCTCCAGAATTCGGCAGAAAGTGGAGAACGGAGTGTCTTAACACTAGGTTCCCTTTGCTTACCCTGCTGTGTGCGGGATACAGCGTGAAGCTGAAGATAATATAAATATATTATTTTTCAGATCCACGTGGTTTACAAATCCATTCACACGCGGTACATATTCATACGATGGTTTAGCGATGCAAGAGTATCCGAACGCGAGAGCAACACTTGGGGAACCCCTTATTGACGTCGCGGGGAATCTCAAAGTGTTATTTGCAGGAGAAGCTACAGACGTCACACACTTTGCAACTGTTCATGGAGCTAGTGACTCTGGCTATAGAGAAGCTATGAGAATATTGAACTCTAATAAAGTTTGATTTATGTGCATATACATATGTACATATTATAATAAAATAATAAAACTCACATTATCTTATGAACTCCTCCAATGTATTTCTTCACCAGCGGTACTATATCTAGCCTCGATGCCGTTTCGGGAATTAGCCCCTCCAATACGATGTGTATCGCTTTTATACATTATTTATTTATTAACTACCCTCTTTATTTTTACAAGACCTAACACTGGTCGATTTTATAACATTATTTATTTATCAAAAACCCTCTTTTTTCAAAACCTAACACT
>JAATLQ010032306.1:0-13742 GCA_013421005.1 Heliconius erato x Heliconius himera | reverse complement strand
GATTTCTATATAACATTCGCTGGCAAGCTAATGCCTTGAGTTCATTAAAATGACGATAACTTTTTTTTTAATGAACCGATTTTGATGAACCAAACTTTAGAACCTAAATTGAGTTAAAACAAAGCAATTGGTGAAATTTTCAAGTAAATCGGTTCAGTAGTTTCAGAGAAAAATGCGGACAACAATATGTCGACAGACAGACAGACAGACAGACAGACAGACAGACAAGAAATTCAAAAGAAATCTTTTTGCTTGCTATTAGTCTTTTTAAGTGTCCCTCTATCCATTTCAGTCAAAATTACTAAATGTACAGACAAAATATTTTTACTGTCTTATTATATATAGAGATGAAATATATATGTGTTTTGCTTATTTTTGCTTATTATTCATGGACAATTAACCTAGTGTTAAGACACTATGTTTTCCAATTTCCATCGAATTTTTTGAGGCATTGCGTGTTGAGTTGTGGAAATGAACGCCGAGCTTTAGGCTTTCGTGCCAGAGCACAGAAATGAAAATATTCATAAATAATAATAATTAATCTGCTCGAGTGGGGATCGAACCCACAGCCGTCGCGTTACAGTCACATCCTTGTACTCCTGGGCCACGACGGCCTCAACTTTATTCTTAAGTACTTTTTATTAAATATATATGTATTATAATTTTGTTTATTATTCTTTTCATAGATATTAATAACATTTAACTACAAATATATGAAAAAGTAATTAAAAAATATACGATATACGATAACCCATGTAAATTCTACGTAAAAGTGAGATACGACAGTAGTTCACAGGATAAAAGCCACTAAGCCGTTTGGATTACGTTTCATACGAGAGCTTGGTAACATGAAACACGAGAAAAACCTCAAAGTAGTATTATATTTTATTATAGTAGGTAGGTCATTTTTCCTTTTTTTCCAATATTAAGTTATTAAGTTAGGAGGCCAAGCGTGGCACAGGAGTAAAAGTGAATGACTGCGATTGGAGTAAGTTTGATTCCCACTCGACGAAATTAAATATTAATTTAAATGTATATTTTCATTTCTCTGCTCTGGTGTCGCGGCTCGGGTCGCGAGACAAGGAGCGGCGTTGAGTTCACAGACTCAACACGCAATACCTAGAGAATTCGACAGAAAATGGGGAACGGAGTGCCTTAACACTAAGTTCCCGTTGGTACTCTGCCGTGTGTGGGATACAGTGTGAAGCAGCAGACAAGAACAAGAAAACGGCCATAACTCTACATATGGTTAAAATATGTGTTCACAATAAATTTTTTTATACTTACTATAACAACATTATTATTATAATTTTCACATAAAGCAGGGTAGGCTAATTTTCGAAGCATAAAGTGGTAGTCCACTATCATCAACCTCTTCATACATGCCCTCTGGGGGGTCCACAAGCTTTTTAAGCTACCTTTCTCCAGTACCTTTGATATTATGTTTTCGAAGCTCAACCAAGATCTCCCTCTACCTCCATTACTCCACTTTAGATATATTCAGGAAATGAGAGCGGTACAGCTGACATTTTCAAATGAAAAGAGAATATTGTGTTTACAATATACTTTCAGGTCACTTATTTCGTGTAAAATTCGTCTTTCAGTATATATAAAAGTTGAATTCCACATGAAACTCTGCGACAACGTCTAACCTGTTTACAAGTAGTTCCGCGTTCTACTTTGCTCCAAAAGCAACTGGTAAAAGAAAACACAAGTTCCCACTGGCCTATATCCGGTTCGTACATCTGGATTCGCGTTAATAGTTGTGAGAGCGACGTGCTGGGAATGTTGTCTAGCTAAGGCTTATATATCTTATAATATAGCTTTGTGAGATTCGGAAATTTATTTTCTGTTATTACAGCTATTTCTATTAGTTATCTTTATTTTTTGGTAAATTGAAAATAGAGTATTGTGTGCTTAATTAATATTTGAGTTTAGGCCAGGTGTGGCGCAGAGGCACAATCTTGTAAACGTGGTTGTAGGTTCGATCCCTACTCATGAAAATTAAAAAGTAAATAGTGTCATTTATTAATTTTCGAAAAAAAAAACAGGGTAGATAGACGTAACCTAGTATTAAGACACTCTGTTTCCGAGACAGTAGATTGACTGTTCAAATTCACAATATTTACCGGTTTTTGTTGTCCATATTTCATATTAAATTATGATCAATTTGAATATCACACTACACTACTGCAGTAGCAACACCGCTCTTCATTCCCAATAGGTAAAACGCGGTCGGATAATAAGATAGAGGTTACGCGAGCTGAATAATATCGATATGGCGATCGGAACCAGAGATCACACGGTGCTTGCCGCCGTCTGTGAGGATATTATATGATATGGAAAGTATCAGCAGAGTGCACTCCCGCGGGAGTACGTCTCACTTTGAATTCGTCGCTGCGAGCTGCGCCGGGAACCGATGTCGAGTTGAATATTACATTTTTCTTTGTATCATTTCTTGTGAGAAATCCTTGTTTCATTGATGTGGTTGGTCTTTTGGTTTGGTGATTTGTATTGTACATTTTTTTTAATTATTTTTTTGTCCATTAAATATATTATTTTAATTTATCTTTACGCGTTATTTTTATTCCTATTGTTTAAAGTAAGCAGAGATATCATATGTCTTATATTCCATACTTTGAAGAAGATTAGTAGTTTAAATGTTTTATAACTTTCTTTATACATGAAATTCTACAGAAACTAGATTTATACGTTAGACTATTTGATTTTTTTTTCAACTTCTCGTTATATTCCACAAGGTAGGCTGAGTTAACGGACGAAGGTAACGAAGTTTACGTCGTGCCCCGCTTTAGAGCGGGGAGATGCGCCACTCAACACGCTATGGCTCAAAAATCGACGTAGAGTGGGGAACTGAATGTCTGTTCTCTAGGTTCCCAGGTTCCTTCTGTCTACCTTGTTCTGTGCTGTAAAAAGGGCAACTGAGTACAGCATTGAGATCCTGTCTAATAAATATTATTTTTAAGGATTTTGAGAATAATGAGATGAACTCTACTCAAGGAATTACGACTCGTTTTTGTCCTCGCTACAACGAAAGGTTTATTTGAGTACTGACAATTTGAAAATTTGCTTTGCAATCAAAAAAGCAACTGATTTAATATTTCTTGACTGTTTATTCTAAGATTCTCAATAATACATTCCTAATCTAAATAATAAGACATCCCACTTTCCGCCAAATTTTCTAGGCTTTGCGTGTTTAGAGCCGGAATTCCCCCAAGTAGGGGGATGGAACAGACAACCATCGTGATACAGCCACACGCTTGTGCCACTCGAGGAGATAAAATATTTACTTAAATTTATATTTCCATTTCTTCACTCTGGTGTTGAGGTAAAGCGCGGCGCTGAGTTCTGCCACTTAACACGCAATGTCCCCAGAATTCGGCAGAAAATGGGGAAGGGAGTGTCTTACATAATGTAAGACCTAACCTAAGGTTCCCTCTGCCCCTGCTGTGTGCAGCGTGAAGATGATTTATTTTTAAAATATAATATTTAACATATATTATTTATGTTTATTTAATAGTAGTTAATTTTTTTATAGTTTGTACATAATAGGTTCAGCGGGGACTATTTTCTTGTTTCGTACTTTTTGAAGCGTGTGTTATTAGTCGTGTTTTAGTTTTTAAACTTTCTTTTCAAATATATAAGAAGTAAGTTAACACCAAAATATTATGTAATGGCTTTCGGGACGAGATCTCACCTCACAGGTGAGAAACTACGCCAGACACCACAATCTTCACTGCAAAATATTTGCACAGGAAATTGGGGCTAGGACGCTCACAATTTTTAGCTTTTTTTTTTAATTGTTCCATCTCGGTACAATTAAGAAGACTCAAACTGTACATAGTTATCGTATTCAATTTTAACTATACTAATAGTATTTTGTTTGAAATATTTTTCTTTTCTTTTCCTTTTTTTATATAATTATTTTATAATAGTATCAAAGAAATCTATTAAAACCATACACTTATGTAAGTGTAGAAATTATACACATATTTATTACTCACATATAATTTTTATTATATATTTTATTTGTTTCAGTTTACCCATTCGTCATTGCCACGCTAATATAGAATGTAATATACCTTTATATGTCAGTGATGAAATACAAAATATCACAACAATACTAACACCCGAGTCACGTACTATACTCAACTATGGAACATAGCCTGAAATACAAAATATGTGATAACAAAAACGGAAACTCATATTTTCTCTTGAGAATATTCTTTTAAGCAAGCTGTATCTCAAACACAGCGTTGGAGAACACAAACAAGTTAGACGTCGTCTTGAAGTTCTCTGTTTTAAGTGAAGCGTGTAAGTGAAATCACTGCCTCTAGTTTGTACGAATGTGAAGTTAACTTTGTTTAGTGTTAATAAGAAATTTTGAGTTGCAGATCAAAATAATTAAAAGTATATGAGGCTAGTGGTAGCGCAGGGGTACAAGCGGGTTTGATTCATATAGACATATTTAATATTTTTTATTTCCTCGCTTTGGTAAGTTGACTCAACACGCAATGCCTCCAGTATTCGGCGGAAAGTGGGGAACGGAAGTATCAAAGCACTGGGTTCCCTCTGCCTACCCTGCTATGAACGGGATACAGCGTGAAGCTTAACAAAAAATATACACATATACATCATTTTGTAATTATCCCATTGTGATATCGATGTTTATAAAAAAAATCTCACCTATAATTGTAACAATCATAATCACATAGTCCAACACTTATTATATCAAAATTAATCAAAGCAAATTTATAAACAATATGAATGTATTAAGTAGAATTAATTACTTACGAGACTTGGGTCGTCAATTACTCCTCTTGTCTACTTATCAGAGAGCGCACTTAGTTCAGCCACGTTACGCGCACAAAGTGCATACAAACAGTATTAAACAAGCTTGTATCTTCACAAAACGTACGTTAAAGGCTTTCATATAATCAAGCTATGGACGAGAAAAGAAACAGAAATGATAAAAAGTGACATTTACTATATAGGCAAAAATAAGAAAAGTGAATTATATAATTAAATATGTCTGTTTCACTTACATAATATATTATGTGGTTTAATATTGCAATTTTTTTAACGTCAAGACTCAAAATATTATACATATTAAATATTATAACTATTTTACATTAACTTGACTAAAACTTTATTTTTTTTCAATAAATTTCACAAATATGTGACGTGCATATTTACAATTTCCCGCCATTACGCTAGACCACAGATTAAAATATATGTATAGTTAACATTGCTTCTGTTAAAGATTCGCATCAAGCGCAAGCACCATTGTCTCCCAAAATTTTAAATGTTATTTTCCTTCTAAAAGTTTACAAAAAACTCAAATAAAAAAAAAAGAAAACAAAAATTGATATTGATTGCAAATATTATTAATTTCGAAAACACATCTTTACATTGTTCGACAAATACGTTGCAATGAAACTTACAGTACGTATTTTAGTATGTGATTTTTATACGAATGTGCAATCAAGCCTCATATTGAAAATACATCGTTCAAATCAGGTAAACAATTGGCTGGAAGCAATGTTTAATCAATTAAAGAGTTAATTGGTTTCCGCTATATCTTCTTTGTTGATCGCACTAAGAGGACAAAGCAAGACATGGAAGTTCGCATTTTCGAATATATACACTATATACTTTCCGCCGAATTCTTGAGCGTTGAGTGTGGAAACTCTACGCCGTACTTTGCCAACTTACCAGAGCAAGGAAAAGAAAGCATTCAGTATTTCATTCCTCCGAGTGAGCCCTGAACCTACAAACGTCACGTTAACAGTCGCACAATTTTGTCCCTGTGCCACGACGGCCTCTTAAATATATTATAAACGAAGCTAAAAATTAAACCTTACGTTAAAACTTCGCAAAAGACTACAAAACTAGCTGTATTAATTTATAAAATGACTATTCATAAGCTGCGAGCAATAATTTCATTTAAAATGTATATGACCTGAAAACAATTACGTAACTTTTCTCTCGTCTGGAGAAGTAATCACGTTGCGGAGGAAGGTGCAAGGAGAAAATTGTCTTTGCTGCTGTAACGAGGTTAGCCGGTAAGAGGGGCCGCCTCGCCATGGATATTTATCGTGGAAAGCGGAAATATTACCGACAAAAGACATTAAATCTGTTGATAACATTTTATACAGTCTACTTATCTTATATATACTTACAAGTAGTAAGAGGGCAGAGTGTGACTGTAAAATTGACTGGTTGTGGGTTCGATCCCCAATTGAGGAGATAAAATATTTACTTCTCTCTGGTGTCGAGGCAAAAGCGCGGTGTTGAACTCCGCCACTCAACACACAATGCCTCCAGGACTCGGCGGAAAGTGGGGAACGGAGTGTCTTAACACTAGGTTACCTCTGCCTACCCTGCTGTGTGCGGGATACAGCGTGAAGCTGATTAGATTAAGAAACTTTTGTATAATTTGTATATATGCTATAACGAATATTGCAAATTAATAACTGTATATGAAAAAAAGCTTGAAATATTTAGGTCACCACTAATTACTAATGCAATTAAAGCGTAAACAGTAATAAGACCTAAGTCGGTCTCGATAGTGTTGTAATTCGTCTAAATCACATATAATTCTTATTGTTAACAAAAGTCAATAATTTATATAATAAATGCGCAAGACAAACATTTCTAATAGATATTTTGGAGTGTCTTTAAGTTGAGAGGAAACCGAAACCGATCCGATCCGATCTATAACCAACTTGTACTTATATAACAAACAAAGTAGAAAGTGAATATTGACGGATAATCTCTGTGTTTCTACGACGTCTCTGCCGTTAAAGATTATTTATATTAATAACTGGAAATCGATTTGAGACCAATTGTGCAGCAAGGTAGGCAGGGAGAACCTGGGAACCCTGTAATACTCCTAATCTACTAAGTTCCCATTAAAACGCTTCCGTTCACCATTGCGTGTTGAGTCGCGAAGCTGAACGCCGCACTCTAATGAAAATTGAACCCACAACCAGTCGTTTACAGTCACACGCTGCGCCACAATTGGCCTCAATAATCCAATTTCAATAAATCCTATAAATCATTCCACTCACTCAACACAATAGATACAGTAAACGTCATAATTTATACACACAAAGTGTAATCTCTCTACAAGTAGAGTGCACCGGGTCGGTGATTGTGACGGCGCTGGCAGTGAAGCTGATGCAGAGTGCTTGACAAAGCCCTCGGTTACGTTCAATCAACTGAGATCTCTTATTCATGGCTGTACGAGAATTGCCTTGAGTTTCGATTTCCAGTATGTGATGCGCTCTCTGATGGGTTACTCAGCTGATGCGTTGTAGGGTGTGCTTGTTTTTATATGGGGACTGTGATTGTTGGTTGTTTGTCTTATCTTTAATATTTAAAGTTAGGGTTTAATATTTTTAGTTTAATAATAATAAATCATCTAGTGTTAAGACACTCTGCTCCTCATTTTCCGCTGAATTCTGGAGACATTGCGTGTTAGGTGGTGGAACTCAATGCCGCGCTTTGCCTTGACACCAGAACGATGAAATAAAGATGCAAATTTAAATAAATATATCATATCCTCGAGTGGGGATCGAACCCACAAACAGTTGCGTTCAGAGTCACTTGTGCCTCTGCACGACTGGCTTCGATCGGTTTTAGCTTAATTATTGATATTATTTATTGTAAACTGTTATTAATGAATTTGACTGGTATATTTGTTCTTACTAACACTGCACCAACATTTTTATATGGTCATTTTAAACACACTAAAATTAGCAATATTCGAAAAATAAATAATGATTGTTTATTATTAAAAATAAACTACCTGACGACCCTTCTTATCAACCAATTTGACAAAACCATCGTGAAAAAAGTTTAACAGAGACCATCGATTCAAATCATAGAATTATTTTAATGCTATAGAACAAAACTTTTATTATAAGTTTTATATTTTCATAACTTAAGTTACTAAGTAAGTCTACTAGTCTACAAATTAAGTAAAATATAAGATATTTGGGCATCTCTAGTAAATTTACATTGTTGTATGTCCTCTTGTAAACACGCTGCCTTGGTCAAAGCTGTGATAATGTGATATATGGAGCACCAACTCCCCTTCCCTGTCTTCTTAGTAAACAGTTTAAAATACCATAATCTATATATATAAAAGGACTTGTGCTGACTAACTGAGGTAAGACGCACGCAGAGCCGCAACCGCTGATGGTAGAAACGTGAAATTTAGGCAAATGTTTATTTTCATATTCTGGACATCCACTAAGAAGGGAATTTGAAAAATGTTAACTCTAAAGGGATGAAATAGGGGTTGAAAGTTTGTATGGATTTTTTTTTTAATCTTTACCGATTTTTATAAAATTTGAAATTCAGACTCTTAAAAATATTTCATTGAACACGTGTTTCATGGTTTTTAAGAATTCACCCCTTAAGGGTTCAAATAAAGGGTTGAAAGTTTATATGGAAAAATCTTTAAATTGCCACCGATTTTTATAAAAATTTAAATTCAGACTGTTAAAAATATTTTATTGAACACGTGTTTCGTGGTTTTTTTAGAATTCACTCCTAATAAGCGGGCGAAGCCGCGCGCGCCCTCTAGTTAAGGATAAATTCATATGGAATTAAATACATTTACATACATTATTTAAAGAAAATAATTTTCTTTTTAATTAATATGAAACAGAAAAATGTAATATTATATTTATTGCCAAATATTTTTAATAATATAGAAAACAGAGTGCGTTAACACAATTTCACAGGTTCCCTCTACCTCTGTGGGTTACAACGAATCCTTTTGAATATAGACATATTTATATTGTATGATATTTTTTTAATTAAAAGAAAAACAAAATTACATCAGCTTCACGCTGTATCCCGCACCTGTATGCGGGGTAGGCATAGGGAATTTAGTGTTAAGACACACCTTCTTTCTGCCGTGTTGAGTGGCGGAACTGAACGCCGCGCTGTGCCACAACACCAGTGCGAAGAAATGAAAATATAAATTTAAATAAATATTTCATGTCCTCGAATGGGGATCGAACCTACAACCAGTTGCAGTAAAGGCACACTCTGTGCCTATTTTTGTAATTAATATTTTATCTTTTAGATCATCATCATTAGAAATCCCTTTGGCCACCATCCGGCTTCAATTCCAGTCTCCAGATGATTCTTGTTTTTCGGTGTATATTTTTTTTAAAATCAAGCCCTTTCAAATTAATACCTATATTATGGCTGTGTATCTATTATATAGTGAAAATTTGTACTTCGCCACTTTATTGTGGCGAGCATTTTTGGTAATATTGATGATCTGAATTTTATTATAGTCAGAACTGCTCTCGAATCAAAATTTCAGCTGATCGGACACTAGGAAATTGGGTCAAATAATGCTGAAAAGAAACACAACTGACACGGCAGGTTAAATAAAAGCTTGTAAACACCTGTAAGTCATTGTAGAGTCCAATAGCCTCTACGGGCTGTAGTTCTGGACGCTGTCTTATTGACATTTCCCCCTGTGACCGCATTAATAGTGAACTCATGACCCTACATTTGCGTCATGGAGACTGTCGTCTTCGTTGAATATTAAAGACTTTAATTATTATTTTATTGTAATAGCTTTTTGATTTTTTATGCATTAGTAGATACATTTTCTAGTGTAGAATTTACTGTGTTGCGACTTTATAATGACTTTTTATGAATGTTATCTACTTTTTTGTATTAAATTAATAGACAGCGTATAGACCAGGCGATAGATTTAAAATTTATATAATTTATCCCACAACTAACTAGATTTTGCATGCAATATAATCCAAGTACTTTAAAAGAAAATTGCATTTTATACCTTAGATGAAAAATAAGTATGCTTAAGCCAAAACCACTCACGAGTTTATTATTGGAAGAAATGTAAAAAAATGTATAATCACTTTACTAAAACCTTTTTTTTACTGTATGGCTTGTAATGCTTAAAGAAAAATTTGATTGAACCATGAACGTTTAACGGTTTTTTTCAATATTTTCGGAGAGTACCTATTTTTATTCAAAGATTATTTTTTGATTATTAGCTTTACGCTGTATCCCATACATAGCAAGATAGGCAGAGAGATTCTGGGAACATAGCATTAAGACACTTCGTTCTCATAACTTTTCGCAGCCGCGCTTTTCATTCCGCCGTCTGTAGGCGTTGCGTTCTGAGTGGCGGAACTAACGCCGCGCTTTATATTAAATAATATTATATTAAATATTTCATTTCCCCGAGTAGGAATCGAATCCACTACCTGTTGCATTGGCGGTCGCACGCGTCACGACTGGCCTCAATAAGCTTTCTTTGTTAGAGTCCTCTCATTGCAAAATTAAACTACCACATCTATATATCTTATTCATGCTTACTTATCGTTTGTTCCCTATCTAATTCGAAATTACTATTTTGATCAATTAAATTACAAAATAAAGTTGATATAATGCAATCAAATTATTAAGTTGTATACACGACTGGTTGTGAGTTCGATCGCCTCTCGAGAAAGTGTAAACTGTACTTAGGTAAACCAGCACGGCGTTGAGTTTCGCTACTCAACTCGCAAGGAAGCTCTATGCGGGACGTGACGCAGGAAAAAAAACTTTCAAATATCACACTGTTTAAAAACAAAGTAAACGTTAAGCCAGTTAAAGTACTAGTTTTAACGAGAAAAATGCGTTATTATTAAGTTATAATCTCTACTTACTAGCACGAAGATAAGGGGAAAACTTAGATAAGAGTTGTATACTTTGTATACTTTTATTAAAGCTAGGCCTCGCTTAGTCGACCGAAGACTTAAATTTATTGTTTAAGAGTTTGTTCGTAAATTCATTTTATGCTTAATTCTCAATTTTGAATTCCCCAAGAGCTTTGTATGGCGTGTAATGTATATTTAGTAGAGCAAATTTTACCGTATTGGGGCAAAATAATGTAGCTGTAAGAGTATGTAAGAATTAATTTATGTTGTATATATAAATAGTCATTTTCATTATCTTACATTAGAGTAATTTAATAATTTCTATGATCTTTTTAGGGTTCTGTACCTCAGAAGGTAAAAACGCAACACTTATAAGGTCACTTTGTTTTTTTTCGTTTGTAAAGACCACTTATCTAAATATCGCGTGGAGATATCATGCTGAAATTTATATCAAATATTCAAGTCTACTATTCCTTAATGCAAAATGAAGCGTATATGTCGTTGTAATAAAAAGAAAGGAGCATTTATTCATTTTCCTGCAGTTTATATGAAATTAGTAACCAAAACTTATAGTGTTCTCGGGAAAACTTATAGGGGTGGACGGTGCGGACGTGAGTACTGCTGACTATAGGAGTGGGGAAGTTTGGTATAAAATGAGAAGTTACAACACATACATATAAAGGAAAAAGTCTGAAATGTGGAAATTTATAGGTATTCCATAGAAAAAAACATAACAAACTTATAAATGTACTTCACTTCATACAAATTGAGTGCATACGCCCGAAAAATATTTTTATCAACTTTTATAAATTATACTTCCCGTTAACCTACAGTTCTAAAATTGTTACGGAACACTCGGTGGGCGAGTCCGATTCGCACACGTAATCCTTACCACACTTCCCATTCCCATTACTTCCCATTTAGCTTTCTTAGTTATTAAGACTAATACTATTGCAAATATTACTGCAATAAAGTTTAGAGTTATATAGCACTTGGAACTTATGAACATTCCGTATGTAAATATATTACTGGCCTATAGTCCTAGCATCTTAAACGGTATGATATGTCAAACTGTCACATGTGTGTATGTATGTATGTATGTATGTGTGTGTGTGTCGCTGAAATATTATTCATGATATAAATCGAGCCTTGGACCTCAATGAATAATGTAAGAGTCTTGAATAATACGGACGACTGGATATTCGCCTGAGTGGTTCACATTCCGTGCCATTGTGACAGATATTGTACTAAATAAAGTGAATACAACTATACTTATAAATCAAATTTCTGTGTAACTAATGTTTTCGAAAGTTAAAAAAGCCGAAATTACTGAAAAAGAAATTAACAATAACTGCAGAGTTCCTGAAAATTATATTATCTTTATTAATTTTTCCCACCTGCAGGTCAGACTGAGTTGATAACTTATTTGTAAGAGAGCGACGACAAAGAATAATTACTCAATTTATTACTTTACGCCATTCACATTCAGTTAAAATAGAAGCAATTTAACTTTCATCCCTTTATCCGAAGTTGTGTGGGTTTAAGCCTTTGACTGAACAATTTAACGTGGATTCCTGTGATGTAATAAAACAGTCACTAATGATCCGGTTATTATAATTTGCATTTTTCAGTAAATAAATTATGTAAAATCCGCTTTTTAAGCTGAAATGTATGTATTATAGGCTTAATATTACATTAAAGTAGAGTTTTCCGATCTTTTTTGTGCCATACCCCACCTTAACCTTTCAAAATTTTTGAATACCTAATAATATAATATTATAAAAATGAAATCAAATGCTTATCAATTATATCCATACAATATATATGAATATTAAATCAACGAGCTATGATAACAGTTTAGACGGACACTTATTTCAAATTCAAGATTTTGCCTTTTTTGTTTTTAAATTTGAAGCGACAAGGTTAAAGTTGTATCGAGTTAATTTTTGAATAGCCCCCCTTAAATATCAAATTGCCAATCAAGTTGGGAAACACTGACTTAGACGGTTACCAAAGAGGCGCAGGTTCAAATTCCGCTACGTTCAAAATTTTTATTTTTCTTATAAGTGTTTTTCTTTCGTAAGTGTGGGTTAACACTTTAAAAAAAGAATTAAAATTAAGATTGTCAACTTTTATAAATTATACTTCCCGTTGACCTACACTTCTAAAATTGGTAAGAAGCTCTAGATAAGACGAGTCTGACTCGCACTTGACCGATATTTTTCTATAGAAAGATATAGAACCAACCTACTACCTACATATATACTTGTATTATCATTATACCCATAGGTATAGAAGCAGATAAGTTAAGTATAAACATAGCGTTACAGATCCAAATCGGGATAAGCCTTGATTGACATATCAATGTTTGCAATCGCCGCTTTGATCAAATGAAACTTTTAAATAAAAATTCACCTCTGGGTTATTTTCGTAATTTTGAACAAAAACCATATACTGATACTGATATTATAAATGGACATGGTTACTCCTCCGCAAAAAAACTACTAAATAATTATCTTAGTTATATAGTTTATACATCAGAACGACACTATGAAAAAGTGAGGAATTATACCTAAAATCATCAGTTTCCATCTCCCTAACTCCTAATCGTTGAAGAGTTGAATTCTCTATCATCATCGTGAGCTCAGTAATATTATCAGATAATGATTAAAAGAAGCGAATGTATGATTATTATAAGAGATTATATTAAACACATAGTACGTGCCTATAAAATTAGACGATTTTTCCTGATTTTCGTGAGATTTCATCATCAGATCCTGACTTAGTTTATACTTTATTGCACACAAAAAAAAAATACACACACAGAAAAGAAATAAATACAAACAAGTATGCAAAGGCGGCCTTATTGCTTCAAGCAATCTCTTACAGGCAACCTTCCAAAACAAAGGACATAAAATATAAAAACAGAAGAGTGGAATAACGTTAAGTGCACATAACAAAAAAAGATAATACTAAGTAACATATAATATACTTATGATATATACAAAAATACATAAACTA
>JAATLQ010032305.1:0-13740 GCA_013421005.1 Heliconius erato x Heliconius himera | reverse complement strand
GCAATTGGTGAAATTTTCAAGTAAATCGGTTCAGTAGTTTCAGAGAAAAATGCGGACAACAATATGTCGACAGACAGACAGACAGACAGACAGACAGACAGACAGACAAGAAATTCCAAAAAAATCTTTTTGCTTTCTATTATTCTTTTTAAGTGTCCCTCTATCCATTTCAGTCAAAATTACTAAATGTACAGACAAAATATTTTTACTGTCTTATTATATATAGAGATAGAGATAATATAAATGCATAAAACACGTTTATTTCGTACTTTAAAATACGTTTTGTGATTTAAACTAGGCCCCGATTAAAATCTATAAGTCTTTGTAAGTCTGCACCTAGTAGCATGATGGCACCGTTTGATAACTGCAAGGTCGGTATGCAATTATTTTGTATATATTGATTTCTTTTTGTTTTATTTAGTGCAGGCCAAGTTTGAATAGATTAGCTTATGTAGTTTAGTTAAGGTAAGTTAAGTTCGTGTATTAAAATTCAATTTAAGTTTTTTATATGGCATAATTTTAATTGTCAATTGTATGTGGTTTATATACGGTTAGTTAAATTTTAAAATAGTTAATTTTGTTTAGGCTCTATACTGTATCCTCCAAATATAGCAGGCAGAGGGAGCCTAGTGTTAAGACACTTTGTTTTCCACCCTCCGCCTAATTTTCAATACATCGTGTGACGAGTAGCAAAACTCAATGCTGCACTTTGTGTTGTTTCCAGAGTTAGGAAATGAATATAATTCATTATTTTGAGAGGGAATCCAACCCAAAACTATCGCGTTTACACTCAGACACTGTGCCATTGCACCACGACTGCTTCTGGTATAGTTAGTAAAAATTACACGTGTAATTTTGGAATGATAAAAATAAAATATATGTTAATTATGTTTCAAAGTAGACAAAAAATTATATGATATTAGAATATACATTTAAAATGTGTTATATATGATAACCTTGAAAATATAAATAAAATAATGAGCTTTTCCAAAATTTGGATAAGAAAACAGAAATAAATACCCCTAGCAAGATAATCGAACCCACAATCTTTATGGTCAAGTACTATATCCACAATGTGCATTTGCGATATCATTGATGATTTTCCAATATGATGACAAAGGAATATCTAAACCAAAAAACTATTTTATTTTCCTGAGCCTTAAGAGGCGCAACTCAACGCCACATTTCGTCGACTAGAGCGGAGAAATGGAAATAAATTGAAAATAATCATTCCTCCGAGTTGGAATCGAACCCATAATCGTTACGTTTACAATCAGAAGCTGGCAGAACTTTTCCATATCATACTTACAGGGAAACTCTGAAAACACGGTAAATAATAAAATATTTACGTAATATTTTACTAATTCCTCATCATACTTATCAAAGTATTTTTTATATAATAAATTTAAAAGTTTATGAGAATAGATGTTTGTTCCACCTTTACGCAAAAACTACTAAACGGATTACTACTTAGATTAAACTCGAAATATATATAAATTTAAGCAGGCGAAGCCACGTACTGTTCGCTAGTATATATGTACATATATAAAAAAAAATACCAAGCGATGTTCTCTTCCAGGGGTGAGAAAGTAGGTCAACGCTCAAGTTATATCTCATTCTGATGCAGGGCAGAATTCTACAAAATTCCATGTTAGATGACAGAACGGTCAACCGCTTTTGTTTTGTATTTACTTGAGAGGCACGTGTATGCCTTGTGGCTATATATTTTTTTAGGGTCCCGTATATCTAAAGAAAAAAGGAATGGGAATCGAACTTATTACTTATCCCGTTCACAGGCTTGTGCATCTGACCTGTTTAAAGTATCGATGGTTTTTATTCGAAAATAAAAACCATCTTCCAAACCGATTCCACTTAGCGTGGGCTACGTGACAAGAAAATAAAGTGAAATACGACAAAATTCCTTCCTTCCTACCTTCTAAGATCCAAAAACAAATGACTTTTTTTTATAAAATGGTAAACATATTTTTTAACCGACTGCAACGAAGCCTAAAGGAAGGTGTACGTTTTTACCGCGTATGTATGTATGTATGTTAAACCAGTGAACCGATTTTGATAAATGATACATCGTTGGATTGCTCTTGATGGCGGGAGTGTAAATGTATACATTAATTTAGTTTACGCAGTCGATTTTTTTGTTTTGTTTATAATTCACTTGTTTTTTGCACTTTATCCCATATGGCGGGGTGGACAGAGAGCACCTAGTGCTACACTCTTTTGGTTTTATTTTATTTTAACTCTAGGTACCCTTCACGCTGTATTCCGCACACAGCTTGGTAGGCAGAGGGAACCTAGTGTTAGGACATTCCGTTCCTCTTTATTCTTGCAGAACCTAGTAAGTAAGATATTATTACTTCATTCTGCTCTTAAATATATTATTATATTTTGTATATTCAATACAAGTCTTAGAGACATTCCTCTCAGAAATTTAAACCAAAACTCATCGTATCACGTACTTTCTAAATGTGACATTATAATTTTCTTTATACTACCTTTTTTAGCTTCACACTGTAGGCCGTATATAGTTAGGTAGACAGGATAGTCTTAAGTTTGTCTCTAATCTCTGTCCTTAACTTTGAAAGCTTTCTGCTCAATTTTTGAGACATTGCCTGTTGAGTGGCGGACCTCAACGCTACGTTTTGTATTATTACCAGCGTAGAGATAAAAATAGTTCATGCCACCGAGTGCCAATTTCCCGAATCGAATCCACAACCGTCACGTTCATAGTCAGACGCTGCGCTGTTGCGCCACGACGGCCTCCCTGCCCTATACAATAAACTTACGTGTTTTAAGTAAAACCGTAGAGATATACTAAAATATTTAAAACCGCAATCAGTAATTACACTAAACAGCGGTCTTCAAGATCGTTAGTATCCATTATTTTTCAAACAAATTTAAACTTTATACTCCGTTAATAAAGTTTATTTCACAAAGTCTAAACAATTTGCGAAGTTTCATGAAACTAAAGAATTTTCTTTGTAATTGAAACTTCAATTGCTAGTACGTGGAATATTGTTTAAGTTATCTGGGATTGTTGGTTGTGGTTTTCTAACTACATTTAAGTAAAGAAATTTGTCTTATTACTTCTTAGGTTACTAGACGATGGTTGCGGGTTCGATTCTCATTATAAACACTGTTTGTTTATGACTCAGAATGCAATGTCTCAGCAATTGGGCTGAAAGACCCCTCATTCACGGAACGGAGTATCTAACAAAGTTGTTGATACTCATAACACTCCGCTAAGTTAAACGCGACAGTCATTAATGCCACTTAATAGCCTATGTGCAGTGACTTGGTAGTACGTCCTCTCTTCCTATCAGGTAAATCGCGGCGTTTAGTAACGCCACATATAAATATATAAATTTTGAACGTAGCGACCCACTCGCGGCTTTACCCGAATACTACCTATAATACTTTTATTATGCTGCATTTGCCAACAGATTGATACATTCAATCATGAACACTAGGTGATTGTAAGGCAGGACGTCATCGACGGCAAGGGCGCTCCCCGTAGCACTCGAGTCTTGGCTTGCGGTTGTAAACAGAGCGTTTAATTATTTTAATTTTACATTTTCTCGATAAGTATACGTCCAAATTGCATGCTATAAAAGCTAAATATTATGTTCATTACATTTTCTTGAAGATGAAATGACTTTCGGTCGTAAGTTTCAATATGATTGTGAAATAAAAATCCTTAAATTACATACATTACAATTTTCTATTATCTTTTATCACAAAATGCCTTATTGTCACTTATTTATATGAGATTGATATATGATATCGTGGACTTTTCTTCAGAACTAATAAAATAGAATATTTTTCTCATACGACGTGCTGACATATAATTAATTATTTTTGCAGCGCACGCGCTTAAAGCAATTCTATGGCGTTTATTGTTATTAAAGACTTACACCGTAATTTTATATAGCCTATAGCACTTCTGAAGAATGCAAATTTCATACAAGACAAAAAGAAAGTAAATCAGAAAAGTAGATCCACAAATCTTAGCGTTTAAACAAACAAACAAACTCTTCCGCTTTATTTCGTTACTATAGATTTGAATGATAGTAGTATCTTACATCATTAAAAAACAATTAATAATAATAATAATAAGCACTTTATTTCTCAACACAATGTATACAAAAAAAAAGATAAAGTTACATTTAGATATATACAAAGTAATTTAGAATCGTGTGAGACTGACGCTTGTACTAAGCTCTGGGCTTGTGTTACCAGTCGCCAGGTTCCCACTCGCGGAGAAAATAGAATATTGGTATGTATGTACCCACACTTGACAGATGCTTATAATGATTGAGAAAACAAATAACAGTACAATAAATAATACATTAAGATAGTGATTGCGCGTTTATATGTGTGTGTGTGTGTTTGAGTGTGTGCGTGTGTGTGTGTGCAATAATGTGCAGCGATTTTATTCTTCTATGAAATATATATTTATAGAATCATGGGAGTATTACGAAGGTATAAGGGAATACAGAATTATCTATTATATATTAACACATTATGTAATTATACAAATTAAGCAATTAATATTTTTTCTGTTGAGTCGTACGTCTTGTCTAGTAGCCAGTTGGTAAGAGCTTTTTTAGTTTTCCGTTTAGTCATGCCGTAAAATAATAACTTTGTGTTTATCTTATTATATAGAAAGTTGCCAAGAAAACCATAAAACTTACGAGAAAAATTGGTTCTATGGGTGGTTGTAGGGCATACAGTAGCTTTTCTTCGCTTAGTGATAATTAATTTGGGGTTATAAGTTAATTCTGTATGCTTTTTAAGAATCGTTTGCAGTATAAATATTTGCCTAACAGTAAGCACATTCCATAGTTTGTAAAGTTCACTTGTCGAATATAGTTTTGGAAGAAACGCACTTACTTTTAATATAGCTCTTTGGGCTCTTTCCAGTTTTAACATGTGAGACTTGTAGGATCCTCCCCATGACGTAATGCAATAGCCAATAACGGACTGACAGATAGCAAAATATACTGTTTTAATAATATTACGGTCAGCAATGTGGCGTAGATTTTTGAATATTAAAATTAATTTGCGTAATCTTATTGATAGATTGTTAATATGCGTTTCAAAGCTTAAGTGGTGATCAATATCCACTCCTAAATATTTAATTACCTTGGCACGATGAAGGGGCTTACAGGAACAGCGAGACTGAAGAGAAAAGTTGCAAGCGTGAGCGATTAATTGAAGATTGGTTGAAATAGACACTTGGTGAATGGAGAACGTTAGATATTTTGTTTTCTTAACATTTAGTGTAAGTAGATGGTCATTTAGCCACAATTATATTATTAGCAAGTATAGTTTATTTCAAAATAACTTTTATTTTTTCCAATAATTCAGGACGAATGAAGAATTTAAATTTATAATATGTTTGTATATTTTCGTATAGTTACTTAAAATAGATACATGATATAATTATTTAATTTACAAAATATTTAGAAAAATAAAGGCCAGGGGCACAAAGTGTGACTGTAAAACCGACTGGTTGTGGGTTCGATCCCCACTCGAGGAGGTGAAATATTTACTTAAATATATATTTCCATTTCTTCGCTCTGGTGTCGAGGCAAAGTGCGGCGTTAAGTTCTGTCGGTCAACACTCAATGCCTCCAGATTTCGGCAGAAAGTGGGGAACGGAGTGTCTTAACTCTAGGTTTCCTCTGCCTACCCTGTTGTGTGCGGGATACAGTATGAAGCTGATTTAATTTTAATTTATTTTATTTACATAATGATTAAATATATTGACTGTTATAATTTTGATTTATTAATTAATTTTCATTATAAATTATTCTGAAACGAGCAACCAGTGAGGTCGTTAAGTTCTGCCACTCAACATGTAATGTCTCCAAAATTTAGCAGAAAGTGAGAAACGACGTGCCCTAACATTAAGTTCCCTCTGCCTCCTAAACTCTCCTGCCTCGTAATACAGTGTACAGCTAGAACAAAAATCCATCTTGCTCTACATTGCCATCTAAAATAACTTTTAAACATATTTTCTTAGTAACGGAAGTATGTACAGGTGTAATATTCACAATAACCAAGTAACACTATTGTTTCGGAATACAATGTAGTCTAGAATTACTGCGAAACGGGTTGTTCGTGTAATAAGCTTTTTTTCTCCGTAAAATTTTATATTGTACACTCAGTATTTTTATTGTTTTAGTGTTTAACTCTAGACGGCACGTGGAAGGCGGAGGAATTTGGTAGAAAGAAAGGTAACATTCTGTAATTTTTCATAAGCTTCACACTGTTTATTAAGAGAGGTGTGTTAAAAGGTGGAACCTAACACTGTGCTTTTTTTGACTGGATTTTTTTTTATATTTATCCCTCAAAATAATAATCGATCAATGTTAACTCACAATTATTACGTATTTAACCAGAATTCCACAACACCAATCACGAGCTTACAATCTTTATTATTCATTTAAGAAAGAAGATCTCGTTTAGATTTTTTTTTGTTCTTACTCTGTGTCCCGCACACAGCAGGATAGGCAGAGATAATCTGAAAACCTAGTGTTCAGACTCTCCATTCCCATTAAGGTTATTATTCCCATTATTCCCCTCTTTTCACCGAATTCAGGACGCTTTTTGAGCTTAGTAGCGGATCTCAACGCCGTTACCAGATGAAATCCGTTACCGTTACCCGTTATCCTTTTCCATAAAAAAAAGAAAATGAAAATGTTGAATATTTCAAATCTTCTTTAGTTGCAATCAAACCCACAATGTGTTATTCATATAATCTAGCCAATATACACATTTTCATTAGCAAATAAACATTTTTGTTATATAACAAAATTACATTAAGAAATAAATAGAATACGATATTATTATGAGAAAATCACGTGTAAAAGATTTGGCTATACAATATACAGTACTGAGACGCTTAAATTATGGACGCTTTCAGGTGAAGGATTAAGGAAAATGGTTTAATATGTGTTTTTAGAAAGGAAAAATAACTTTTTATACACTTGCAAGTTTGTGGGCACTTGAAGATACAAAATGGAAAAATTCGTTTTTCTCATTTCCGTAGAAATTTTAAGAAATCATCTCGTAGGGAGTATAGGGGAGAGCTCCCCTATTACATCTAACCTACTACATTTCTTAGACCAGTAGTTATGTCTGAGTGGTGCCTGTTAGTCATACAATAACGGACTTTTTTATAGAAAGAAATATATAATAAGCATTTGATTTCATTTTACATATTTAATTTAGCATACGACTGGCGCCACTTAATCTCTTATAATTAAAATTTAATTGAAAAAGAGAAGTTTCTTACACTAGATATTCCATTTATTACAAATACGTTTACGCTTACAACTTTAGGTAAAAGATATACACTAGAAAAATATACAACTAGAAGTAATACGTATTACTTTTTCCTTATATAAGTTGAGTTAAACAGTTTTTAATATGAGGTTAGTCGTGGTGCAGGGGCACAAGCTGTAAACGCGACAGATTATTTGCGTTCGATTCCTACTTGAGGAAATGAATTTTTTTATATTTTCATTTCTTCGCTTCGGTCGGTGTCAAGGTAAAGCGCGGCTTCGAGTTCCGCCTCTCAAAGCTATGCCTGCAGAATTCGACAAAAAGTGGAGAGCGGAGTGACTTACCACTAGAATCCCGCTGGCTGTCCTGCTACATGCGGGATATGGCGTGAAGCTTAGACAATGATTTATAATTAAAAAAATCTATAATTTTTTTATACTAACAGAATTCTCATTAAAGTTTTTACTTTGAAAGGGAATCAAACACAGTACTACAAAATGTGTCAAGAGCAGACATTATTAAATATTGAAATTTAGATGTATTTCCTAGAAAATTGTGCTCCACTTAAATAAAGATTGCTTACTTCTTTAGAATTTTGTTTAAATGGAACTAAAGTGGAACACATCTGTTGTAACGTAGCCTCTTTTCTTATTATTTAAGATATTTATTTTTTCTTATTTCGCTATAAAGTGGTACAAGAAATGGAAAATAAGTTTCTTCCTAGAATATGAGAATATGATATTATACTGTTAGTGAAAAATCTCTATAAAAGTGGTGTCGAAGAAAAGCCGGGGAAAAATAATTCTCTTTCTCAGTGACTGACAAAGAACGAATAAAGCTATTGGATTTATAGAGTTGAAATTTGGTATAGGATAGGAGTATAAGTGGTCTATTTTTATGGAAAAGACAATTAAAATGAGCATACGGGTCACCTAATAGTATGTAATCATGCAAAACCAGAGGACCTACAGGTGTGTTGTCGACCTTTCAGGTGGAGACAGGCGCGGTTTTTGAAGATACTGCCGCAGGGAGGTCATTCCACAGTTGGGTAGTTCGTGGAGGAAAGCTTTCTGTAAGACTGACACATTCCTCGATCTTAACGATTTAAAAGTGTTTGTTTTTAGATTAGATATTTTTAAATGAAAAAGGAGATTTCTTGTTTTTGTCTGCGAGTAATCAGTACTACAGTATTATTAAATGTTATATTATTTTAGTGAGTTTTATAAAATTCTTATGTATCTCAGAAACAGCTTAACTGATTTAATTGCAATTTTAACTATTAGATTCAGTCAAGCTTCACTAACATTTATAGTTTATTTTATTTCAATCGGTTGACAAATAAAAAAGTTATGTCAATATAAAGAGTTGTATGACACGATATATTTTTTTGAATTTCATATTTTATTTATATTTGTTTTATACATAAGCTGTGAGTAAAATAAGATTTGAATTGTAGTTTCACAGTAGTTTTAACTTATCACTTAGAGTGATATTTCTAGGGCACGATCATATCTGCTCCATTCAGACCACAATGTAACAAATGTATAGAAAGAAAAATGAATGACAGCCAACAGCACAATATAATGAACTCTTTAATACTGCTCTTTAATAATAATTTAAGTGTAAATGCGAAGGTTGTGGGTTTGATTCCTGCTCGAGGGAAAGAATAATTTTCATTTTTTTGGTAAACGTATAAAAATTTCAATGTACGTAGCACGCAGTTATAACAAGCGTATAACAATTTCTACGTAGCTTGATGTGAACGTATGGCTTAGCGGTCGGTCATGAGGCGGGTTCAAATCCTGCAAAAACAGCAAAATTTATTTTTTTATACGTTTCCCAAAAAGTATTTTTCTTTCCTAAGTGAGGAATAACACTTTAAAACTGTTAAAAATATTTAGCAATCAGGAATTTTACCTAGTGTCACAACTTCTAAGAGGAACATCTTAATTATTTAAATACATATATGTATTTAAAAACATTCATTCTAAGAACCTCTTAGCAGGGGTTAATTTGAATGATTAACGTGACGGTTGTGGGTTCGTTCTCTATTATATTATTAATATTTTCATTTCCTCGCATTGGTATCTAAAGCGCAGCTTTGAGTTGCACTACTCAATTAGGGCGGAAAATGGAAAATTCTGTGCCTTAGCACTAGATTGAGGATATAGCATATAGCCAATTTATTTATTTTAAATAAATATAATCAGTCCTTCACGCGGAAATCGAACCCACAGCCATGGCGTATACAACCATTTTAATAAGCTAAGAAGATACGTTCCAAATCGCAGATTTACTCTCTAACTTAGTTAACAGAACACATAATACGTTCCCGAGATACATTTCCAGCATTTCATCAAATAATAACGTAATTTGATTTCACAGCTCGTAGCCGAGGAATGAGCTCTTGAATAGAATTACTTCAGAAGCATGAGAAAAACAAGCCTGGTTAGAAATACATATATATATATATAATAAAACTACAGTTTTGCGGAAAACTTATATATGACAATGACTTTTTATGGCACTATGGCCTCAGCTCAGCTCAACTGAAGCTTTTCCCCGTCCCCCACTTTCCGATTTTTTCAAGGCATTGTGTGTTGAGTGGCAAAGTGGAACTCAACGCCGCGCTTTGCGAGTGAGTAATAAAATTTTAATAAAAATAACCTTTTATAAAACAAACTTTCTAGATGTTTTAATCTCTTCCATTTGATACTCTCAATCAAACTCCTTAAGCTTGATTTGTTGGGGCTTGATTATATATAGTCATAGGTTGGTTGTGTAAAATATTGTAATCCGGCATTTCATTGCGGCGGCCGTTTTAGATAAACCACCATATTGATTATAATAAATATAATTTCTTTGTCACTTGAGGCACAAAGTGTGACTGTAAAATCGGCTGGTTGTGGGTTCGATCCCCACTCGAGGAAGTGAAATATTTATTTACATTTATATTTTCATTTCTTCGCTCTGATGTCGAGGCAAAGCGTGGCGTTGATTTCCGCCATGCACGCAATGCCTCCAGAACTCGACGGAAAGTGGGGAACGGAGTGTCTTAACACTAGGCTCCCTCTGCCTACACTGCTGTGTCGATTTTACACTCACACTTTGTGCCCCTGCGCGACGACTGGCCTCGAAAAAATAATAATGAAATATTAGATATTTACAAAAATAAACGTACAACGAATTTATATCGTTTCATACGGCTAAAAATATTTTTAGAAAATGACAAAATAAGTTGTATTCGATTGGCACATTTGAAAGCTACACGTAATAGGATTATCTAAAATGACGATATCGTTTCAATATTTGTATTATTTGTAAAAGTTGTATAATGTAAATGCGACGGGAGTAGGTTCGATACCCACACGGGTAATGAGTTGGTTTTAGCTAGCTTGGTAACAAGACAAAGCGCGGCGTTGAGGGGAACGGAGTGTCTTACCACTAGGTTTCCTTGCGTAGCGTGAAGCTAAAAAAGAAATAACAGGAAAATATACAACTTATTTACATCTGAATATCTTATATCTATATTTTGAATTTATTTAGCCGATGATAATTTGTTTAAGCAGATATAAATATAAAATAATTGTCAGAAGCCTAGATCATATAAAAAAAAACAATTCTTTTTAATTTGAAATTTTATATGCACTTCAATTTTTTTTACTTTTTTAAGAAATCTCTACAATTATTTTAACATTCTCCTCATGAAATGTAGTTTGGTAATAACATTTTATTGATAGAATTCGTTTTTAAATTTCTAAAAAATTTCTCATAAAGTTGAATAATTTTGCTAATAGCCTTGTCACGAGTCGACCTTTTGTTGCTACGAAAAAAAAAATATAAAAAACCTTACGTCAGATTCATTAATTTGAGCTGACATATTAAGCTTTACGGTACATTTTTTTTGTGAAAACTGATAATTAGTGAAATTTTAAATTACACTTTACTTTGTTAGAAAAAAAGCCTTCTAAATAATTTATTGAAGGATTAAGTTGAAAGCTTTCAGTCTAGTGCTCGTCGTTTAAAAATACTGTTAAATTATTTTTTTTTCTTCTTCCTTTTAAAGTCAGTCGTGGCGCAGGGGCACAAGCGCATGACTATAAGCGAGACAGGATGTAGGTTCAATTTCTATTCAAACAATATTTTTTTTTCGATCTTATAACGAGAAAATGTGCGGCATTCAGTTCCGCCACTAATAATAATATACAAAACATTCAGAATTCAGGGGAAAGTAGGGAACATCTTAATGAGACGGAGTGTCTTAATACTGGGTTTCCAGATGCCCCTGGCTACTATGCTACAGTGTGAAGCTAATTGAATGTCCTAAAGTAGACACCAAGAAAATTGCAGGCAAAATACGATTACTAAATCGAATAATTCTTTTGTAAAATATTATATTGCGTCCTTAAAATGAAAATACCAGGTATTAAACTCTTATATGAGCTTTGTTTTATGATATTTCTAAATTTCTAAGATTTTTTTAATTAAAGATATTATTATAGTTGTACAATATTTTTTGGCATTTTCTTCCCTTTTCTACACAATCGGCGTTCAAGTAAAAGATATCATCAATTCAAAAGAGGGGAAAGCGCGGCGTTGAATTCCGCAACTCAACACGCAATGTCTCCAGAAATTAGCGGAAAGTGGGGAACGGAGTATCTTAACACTAGGTTCCCTCTGCCTACCCTGCTGTGTGCGGGATACAGCATGAAGCTAAAGAA
Organism: Heliconius erato x Heliconius himera; assembly: GCA_013421005.1. Taxonomy (NCBI): domain Eukaryota; kingdom Metazoa; phylum Arthropoda; class Insecta; order Lepidoptera; family Nymphalidae; genus Heliconius; species Heliconius erato x Heliconius himera. Next base: position 1,711 of record JAATLQ010032305.1, on the reverse strand, counting down.
AAAATAATATGAGATATATCAAGTACGAGATATTACACTAGAACGATTGGAATGGAAATCGACATTATATATTTTAGCAAAATCCAATGAGGCTGAGGTTTTAGCAAAATCCAATGAGGCTATTAGTGCTAATATTAATTATTCATACACTCTAACTAAAGCGTTAAGTACAGCATTTTAAGTACCATTAAAAAACCTATTCATCAAAGGCAAAGCGGAAGTAATTTAAGTACGTACGTGACGTCTCAATAAATTAGGAACGCGGGACTAATACTTTTTGCATTTGCGAAACGTGAACGATAATCAGCAAAATGACTTTTAACTTTGAATACACTTCGGTGGTGAAGTGAATGCTGTTTTGTATTACAGTAAACTTGTTTCTCAAAACCTGCAATTTATTTTTTTTTTCTATACGCCACGTTCTGGACACATTCTATTAAAATGTGGTTGATATCATCAACAGGATTAAAATTACAAATGTCGCACCTAGAGGTCGTTGACATACCATTAAACACAACACAAAAAAATATTGCCAGGTATTTGCCCAGAACGAAGTGTAAGTGTCACAATTATCTTTTTTCTATTTAAAACTTGATTATTTATCCAAGGTGACTCTTAAGGATGTGGTTGAATCGTTTTAAAACTAACTAACTAAAAACAGTAAATAATAATTATAATAAAAATATATAAATTGAGGCCAGTCGTGGCGCAGTGGCACGAGGTGTGACTGTAAAACCGACTGGTTGTGGGTTCGATCCCCACTCGAGGAGATGAAATATTTACTTAAATTTATATTTCCATTTCCTTGCTCTGGTGTCGAAGTTAAGCGCGGCGTTGAGTTCTGCCACTCAACACGCAATGCCTTCAGAATTCCTAGCGTTAAGAGGGAGCCTAGTGTTAAGACACTTCGTTTTCCACTTTCTGCCGAATTCCGGAGGCATTGCGTATTGAGTGACAGAACTCAACTCAACGCCGCAAAAAATGGAAATATAAATGTAAGTAAATATTTAATCTCCTCGACGGGGATCGAACCCACAACCAGTTGGTTTTACAGTCACTGCTATTGCGCCATGGCTGGCCTCTTTGGTTTGGTTTGTAGTTGCACTGTAAATTAATATGGAAAATTAAAACTTGTCACGCTGCCATGACCGTAGCGTGCAATTTGATACAGTGCTGTGTCACAACGATATTTATATCGATATATTATATAATTATATAATAAAAAATAGCATATATTTTTTGTTCATATATATAGCCACATTTTTTTGTTATTAATGTGATAGTATATGTTTTTGTGCTTTACGGAATATACTGCATCTGCATGTAGCAGATGCAGTGGTAGGCACTGGTGACCTAAAATTAAGACATTTCGTTCCTTACTTTCCGACAATTTATCAAAATAATTTTAAATGAAAATAACATTTTTTTCCGAGTGGAAATCGAACTACCAACCACCGCGTTAACAGTTAGGCGCTATGCCACTACATCACAATGGCCTAAATTAAACTGTATTAACATTAATTAGGACTTTAACCTATTACTCTACTATTCCTAGCTTTATATTTATTTAATACATTAAAGTTGTAGTAAATACATTTACTTAAACGAATACTTTTATATATATATATATATATATATATATATATATATATATATATATATATATATATATATATATATATATATATATATATATATATATATATATATA
>JAATLQ010032304.1:15516-29243 GCA_013421005.1 Heliconius erato x Heliconius himera | reverse complement strand
ATTAATAAAGTATTTAAAAGGATAAGGATTGATACCATTATGGACAAACATCCCTCAAAATAAAAAATATATTCAAATTACTATTTTTAGACAGAAATATGCTCACTGTATGTTATTCTTAGAAGATACGAATATGCTGTCGCTGACTTTTTTGTAGATCTTATTAAGAGGAATAATACTCTAGTACATTGTTTTCATGTAGGACTTACCATTAAAGCAGCGCATGCGTGAAAGTGTCTGAACGGGTAGGACTTTATACACATTTATCATATTTATGTCAAACTACAATAAAATATACATATAATAAACCATATATCATCCTCCCCTGAGAAATACTCTACATAATGGTGAAAACCGCATCAAAATCCGTTGGGTGGTTTAGAAGAAGATAACATAGAAAGGCCAGACAGAGAAAAAAATCGTTCTTATTTTATAAGATATAGAGATGATAATACCATCAAAAACATAAATGTGAAATGAGAGTCAAGTAAAATGTTAAGTAATGCGTCCTTCTCGACTTCACCGACAAAAGAATGGGAGATTTATATGGGTGCCGAGTTCTGTGTTCACTCGGGATTAAATTGAAGCTTTAGAAGTGGGTTTGGTTTTTGATGAATAAATGAGTCAGTCACAAAAATTACGATTTTCAAACGGTAATATGTCAATAACCATTTGAGTTAAATTGTTGAAATTTTATATATATTACAAGCTATGGGATTTTAACAAATATGCAAAATTTCACACATGTAGACTAATTGGCTTACGAGTTATTAAGGGCTTAAACGTAGCTTGAAATGATTCGTGTAAAATACACATTGCGTGTTTCCAGCCTTTTATTTGGCTGGACACGCTGGCAAGTGTCTTGATTACGTTAAAATTACTTTTAAATCAATTTTAATTGCCTTTGTACGATCAATTATTGAACTCATTTATTATATTAATTTACATTATACAGTGTTTTCAGAATTTTGTTACCTGATTTAGCATATATAATCTAGTGCAACCACTGTACAATAGAGTGGATGGATTTTAATTGTTTTTTGATAAAAATCATGGGAGGTAGTTAGTAAAAATTGCTTTATAACGCTACTATTACACGAAAAATATTTAAAAAAATATTCGAAATATCTTTTAGCCCTCTACCGAAGCTCAAATAAACGATATTTTCCGCGAAAATTTCAAATATTTTAAATTATATTAAAATATTTTCTTTTTCACTTATTTCAGTTTGATTTTATAAAGCACTTAATTGTACAAAACTATTTTTTATACAATTCTAAGATTTCTAAATGGGTAAAGAAATATTAGCTGGAATGTGTTACTTGTTCACTCAATTAGTTTCCTTGTATTATTTTGATTTACTTTTGCAACTATTGACGTGATAAAATGACTACGACAATCTGTAAAATTTCAAAATGCTACCCATTATAGTATGCGCGATAAGGCATAAGTTTCTGTTGAAAAACTCAGGAGAACAGCTAGCAGTAAGTAAAATCTTCGTTAATAATAAAGTTTGGATTTCAATCGTGAGCCCAAAGCATATTATAGAGAATATTAAAATGAATATTTAAAGCCGATCCAATATACCAATAGTACCTATAATTTAATGAGCACCTCTTTTAGATTATAGAATTTTAAGAAATTATGATTTCACAATAGATTACAATGAAACTAGAAAAATATTTGTTGGATTGTAAAAAAAACAGAAAATGCTAGTAAGAAATTCAAACCACTGTGAACATAAACAGTACCAAGTAATTGTTATTTTAAAAGAAGAGTAAAATTTTCTGAATCTTTTAGTATTTCATCAGCAGACCTGAGAGTACTTAGATCTATACTTATACAATTATACTTGAAGGATCAAATCAATTTGATGATAATATGTCATCAAAAAGGGAAAAATTTTACAATACAAGTACTACTACCAAATGTTGCAATATGTTTTTTTTTGGGTAAAGACCATTAAAGGTCTATAAATGTTCTTTCCTTAAAGTGAGTTTTATAGAATGAGTAACCATTTTTAATACTATTGTTTCTTTTTTATTTCATGAAAAAAATTTTAAGAATCTCCACTTAAAATCTAACACGTGATTCGAAGAAAACGCCACCCTACTGTACAAATTAGATTTTTTTAGATAGCATTATAAAACAATGGATTTTATTTAACAATGGATTGTATTACAATATTTAAGTGATTTTTATTTCGTTTTGATACTTGTCCGTAGTAGACATTACACGGCGATGAATTCTACAACTCAACACACCATGTCTCAAGAATTGACCGAAAAGTATTTTGCCCGTACTTTTTGCAAAAAAAAGTGAAGTCAAACAAATAAAATTTAATTAACTTTATGTTCATACAAACAAAAAATAAATATTTAACTTCATTATTGCGATTCGGGCATCATAAAATTTATAATCTATTAATTTACAATTACATAATTAAATAAAATAGAACCTTCAGTGACCTCCAAAAATATTATCAACAATACCAGAAGAAAGGTGTATACAACCTGAAAGTCCTCTAGAGAATGAATGAAGAGATTGATGACGGTGTATGAGGCGGAAGTGGTATGTTGCGACCGTAATGTTTTACACCAACGGATAATACGTGAAGGCAATAAAACATTACTTAACGAAGTAGACTCTAGAAAATGATAGGATTTACTATGCAAATGAATCGTTATCTCTAAAAACAATGGTTCGATATTCACTCAGGGAGATCATTTTATAATATTTATTACTTTAATTTCCCCCCTCCCGTAAGTGCGGCGTTGTGTTTCGCCACACAACGTGCAATGTCTCGAATTTAGCCGCAAAGCGAAAAGATGAATGTTAAAACAATAAGTTCTCTTTGTTTACTCAGCTGTGCTGCTCCTATGTAAAGAAAAAAATAAAATATTAAATCCCTTTTAAATGCAAATCCCACCGCAGTATCTTGATACGAACGAAAAACGTGAAACAAGTTAAAATTAAAAATAAATATTGCAAATGTAGCTTTTTCTTATCTTTATGAAAGAGATTTTTTTTTACGTTTCAACATGCCAGTGACAGCGCTCTACCGTCACAATGGAGGATTCTTCATTTTATTATTTTAGAATGAAATATTGTAACTTCCTATTTTCTAAATGGATGAATGCTTGCCGGTTTGTTGTGATTTTTTAATTCAGATTTGCTTTCTAAATATTCAAAATATACGCAGCTTATAGCTTTTTAACTATACATCTAAATAAAATTGAAGTGTCTGTCTGTGATTTCAAAAATACAAAAATATATTTATCTACACGACACCTATTTCGACACTGTCAAGGGAATAAAAATTAATAGAATATTTCCGGTTGAACTAAAATTATAAAATTTGGCAGCTAGCATCTACAAGTACCTACTACAGGAAAAAATACTAGTACAAGTTCAGGAAAAATATATATTTGTGATTAAACTCTAAAAAGTAATAGCCTTAACAGGGTGCCACCCTTTTAACTAGTTTTTTAACGTTCTAGTGGGCGCAGAGTAGTAGAGTAGTTTTTTAAATATTTATTATTATTTTGCAGAAATATGCATACGACTGTAAACGCGACATTTGTGAGTTCGATTCCCACTCAGTAGAATTAAATAATATTTTGATTTCCTGGTTCTTTTAACGAAGCAAAGTGTGGCGTAGAGATCCGAACTAGTCTTCTGTTTCCACGTCTCCTTTCTCCACCTAACAAATTTCTAAACGATCTTACTAATTCCGCTTATAAAATAAATTCTAGAAAAAAAATCGCCGTAACTTTCACAAGTAAAAAATATTTGCTTCAACAAAGTTATATAAATATAATAAAACCTAATGTCTACTTTATTTTATGGATGACATAATTTTAATGAAAAAATAAATGAAGCCCACGTTGGGCGCCAAAACTCATATGACCCAAAAAACGCTTAACTTGCTAACGATTATTATGAAACGTTACTTTATTTCTGGCGTCGCATTTAAAAACATATGTACGAAAACAAAATTTCCATTTTTTTCCTAAAATTGTATAACACGCTGGGTGCCAAACGAGATTGTTTCTTATTTATACGAAGTTAAGGTGTATAATATTTTAAATTCTGATTTATTGTTTGACATTAACAAATTAAGCATCACATATGGTTTGCTTGTTGTATTTACATTGTTCAACAAATGAGGTAATTAGTTACAGAAATACTAATTACACTATTATTTGCTGATTAACTTTGTACTAAATGCCTATAATATATATTTATTTTAGAGTTTTTAAATTTATGAAAGAATCTAGTTGACTTGAGCATTATGCATGAAAGCTGTATAACTTCATGGAATTATAGTTAGTTAGTTAGTAATACGTAGTAGATTTTATTTATTTAATGTATATTTACCATGAAATCTTCTGAGAACCTAGTGAAAAGGCAGTTTTTTCTCCTCTTTCCACATGAATTTAATACTTTGAACTCAACGCCGGGTTATGTTACGCCGGAAAATATTTTTTTCCTGCAAGTAAAAATCGAATTCACATCTATCAAGTTTACAATCAGAAGCTATCAGACTTTGTTGAGATTTATAATACGCCTAAATAAAAAAATATACTAGGCCAGAATGAGCCCCGCCCAGGTTATGGAAGAAGCGGCCTGTGGTGGTCGAAGAGGAGCACCACACTGAAGGAGGACGGCCTATATCTGCTGATCTATGAGTCCCACAAAACCTGCTCGAGTTGGGGACTCGAGCAGGTTATGGCGGGCGGAGTACCCGTAAAAGGTAACCGTACCCGTAAAAAATAATAATTAATTATTACATTGAATATACATGTATTGTTTTATAATGTATACTTAATATGATTCAGAATGGTAAATTACCTCTCCCGTTGTATTGTATAATTTATTACAATAACTTTTATATAATGTGTTTCAATGAAGCAAACCCATCCCGGATGTGGTTCATTGAAATAGATTTATTTACGATAAGGCATTGTATTCACATACATATTTTTATAAATAACTTATTATTAGGGTACCGGATCTCAAAAGAAAAAAAACTGTAGCAGTTTCTTCTCTCTTCTAAAAAATTGGTAATTTGTTCATATATTTCAGAAAAAAATATAAGTGCATACGAGCACTACAAAGATAATATTATCAATTGTTATAACAATTATACAGACAGGCCTTATAAGGCCTCCCAATTATGGAGAGTCTTAATACATTTTTTTAAAGATAAAAGATATTATTAAGTAAACCTGAATTGAAAATTTTCCTGAGTTAAACGGTACTTGACAGCTTTAAGTTGACAAAGCATGCGTAGCTTTACACTGTATCCCGCATATAGAAAGAGAAGACAGACGAAAGAAACCTGGGAACCAATTTAAAGACACTCTGTTCCCATTAAGACACTTCCGTTCCCCATTTTCCGCCGAGTTTTGGAGGAATTGCGTGTTTAGAGACTGAACTCAAAATCTTATAAGTGAAAATGAAAGATTAAAGTAAAAAACATAAAAAAAGTTACAGGCAGAGATCGTTTGATATGCATCGCATCATACCCAAGCTTTTAATTTATATTTGCAATTCATTTCTGCTCGGTGTTAAATAACTTAGCCTACATTTCTTAAGTGTAGTTGTAAATTCAAAACGCAGTTATTTCTCATTAGGATAAATCATCTCTTGCACCAATGTTTGAAATTGTTGAGTCGTATATTTAAAGAGAGGAAACAATATCAAAAATGTAATGATAATGAAAATTGTTATGTTTTCTTAAAATATATATTTTTTTTATAAAAAACTAGCGGACCGCGGCTTTGACCGCTGGAATGAATCCAGATCCAGTTTTTGTAATTATTTTTTTCACTCTTGTTACAAACACGCAATTTTTTTTATAATTACAATAATTTTAAATCAAATTCTAATAAATGACTTCAATATTATAATTTTGACTTTTGATTTTAAACACTTTTCTTCAAATCTGTAAGTAAGTCTGCATAATATAAGTCCTCTTACCTCAAATTCTTCACTCAAAACATCGATAAAAGATATAAAGCAAAAAAAAATACTAGCAAAATTTTTAAAATGCCCAACTATTACCTTACGTAAACATTAAAAATCGCCGACTATTTCGGGTACGATTGAGATGTTGGACACAAAAGACCGTGAGATTCTCTTGTGGTACGTATAGCGCCAAATCTATCACTGTCTCTAGGTACAAGATGTCTTAAGGTACATGGATCCCCCTACGCCTAGGCTGAGCTATAATTCTTTATCAATTCAATCAATTATCAATTAGCTTCAAGCTGTATCCCGCACACAGCAGGGTAGGCAGAGGGAACCTAGTGTTAAGACACTCCGTTCCCCACTATCTGCCGTATTCTGGCATTGCGTGTTGAGTGGCAGAACTCAACGCCGCGCTTAACCTCGACACCAGAGCGAAGAAATGGAAAAATAAATTTTAAGTAAATATTTCATCTCCTCGAGTGGGGATCGAACCCACAACCAGTCGGTTTTGCAGTCACACCTCGTGCCGCTGCGCCACGACCGGCCTCATAATTCTTTATTAAATAATATTTTTGATTCATACTATATGTTGATCGAGAAGTCGTCGTGGCGTAGTGAAAAATGTAAACACGGTTGTTGTGGATCCCATCCCCATTGGAAGTAATGAATATTTTAAATTTTCTATTTTGGCTCTCAGGTCATCAGGCACATCATTAAGTTCAACTCTACACGCACTGTCAGGAATTAGAGCTAAGACAAGAACGGAGTGGCACTATTCTATGTTCTCCCTGACTACCCAAATTAATGTGTTTGTTACATGAATAAAATTAATTTCAAAATCAATTCTACTGGTATAACTAGAATATAATAAAAAAAAATTTGTAAAAACAAAAACCCCGACTGCATAAAACTAAAAAGAAAATTAACAAGCCCAATAGTTTATTAGGATTAACAGTCGGGACCTCTTTAAATTATGCGGGGTTCCTGGTAAAAATTTTATTGATTGTAGAATTACTTATAGGTCCCGACTGTTAATCTTAATAAACTATTGGGCTTGTTAATTTTCTTTTTAGTTTTATGCAGTCGGGGTTTTTGTTTTTACAAATATTTTTTTATTTTTCACTTTTTTGTTAGAAATCACTATAGTAATGATAATCATAATATACCTTTTTGAAATCCTCGTATTAAGCTCTTGAATTTGATGCCCATGTTGTGGTATTCGAAACGAAAAAAAAATTTTTCACTAAGTCTAATGGCGTCCCACAGCCGCCATGATTGTTTTTTTTTAATGTCACCTATCTAAGAACACTTGGGCTATTAATACGAATCTAACGATACCTCAATTAAGTAAATTCGTTCAGCGGTTCTGGAAATTTGAGGTAATAAAGAATATTACATACATACAAGATACGCGCGAAAAACATAACCCTTCCTTAGCAGTCGGGAAAAATTTTTTTCTATTTAAGCGTAGACGTAGAATTGTTAATTCAAAAGCTTAATTTCTTTTAAATTGATTATATTGATTAAAAGCTTATTTTCATTCTTTTGATCATTCAACCAGCGATATTTAACTGATCCTATTTTTTAAATTTAAATGGGGCAGTTAAAATAAATTGCTGATAACTGGTGATTTATGATGTTAAACTTGTAATGTTTTTTTCGCCAAAGGCTGTTTTCCATTAATGTATTTGTAAGTTGAATTTCTAAAGAATATTTGCTTATAAAATATTTTTATAAAGAAGCCATTGAGGTGCAGTGGAACAGTGTTTCACTACAAATGTGATAGTTGCGAGTTCGATCCTTATTCGGAGGAATGAGTTATTTCCATTACTTTGATAGTAGACAAAGTGCGGCGTTGAATTCCACTTTTTAAAAAAAATACTTGAATTATGGCGGCGAGATTAGAACAGGTTCTTAATACAAAGCTTACTTTGCCTATCCTGCTACATGAAGAACCAATAAACAGCGATATCTTTAAAACCGTAAAAAATATGTTCATCGTATGAGATGCTATGCCTACTTAAAGATATTTATTTATGTTTTTTAGGGTTCCGTACCTAAAAACGTAACAACGGAACCCTTACAAGATCACTTTGTGGTCTGTCTGTCCGTATGTCAGGACTATTTATATGAAGGTCGCGTGGTATCAAGGTGAAATTATGGTCAAATATCATCTATATCCCTAAAAGTACAGAAAAATCAGCATTCTAAGAAGTCAAGACAATCAAAAGATTCAAGAACTTATGCAACATTTTTGATGCATTTTGTATGAAATTGGCCGCGTAATCAAAACCTATGAGGTACTTACCGTAGACATGTATATAGATATGAAATTTGGCACGAAGTTAAAACTTACAATACAAATAAAGAAAGAAAAGAAAAAAATCTGAAAAGTGAACATTTATTTTACAGAAAAAAATATTACGAACAAAATGAGCAAACTTAAGTTTGCCAACTTTTATAAGTTGTACTACTTGTTAACCTACAAGCCTGAAATTGGTACGGAAGCCTCGGTGGGCGAGTCTGACTCGCACTTACAGACATTTTAGTATTTGTCTCTATCGGCAACAGAAATACATCAACTGTAAAAATATCAACTGTCTAACTATCACGGTAAATGACATACGGAATGGTGACAGACGGACATACAGGCAGAAAAACGGTCGGACAGAGTCTTAGTAATAAGAATAGGGTCCTGTTTTACCTTTTGGCTACGGAACGCTAAATATAGGTTTATATTTTTGTGCGCACATTAGTATATAAAAATAGATTCTATATCTATTGTTATGTAGCTTAAGCTTTCAGCTATAAATTTATTGATTATCAATAAATTTATAATTGAAAGCTTATATATAAAGTTTAAGTATAGTAAATCTACCTGGAGGCTAGGCAGTATTCACGGCGTCGAACTGTAAAGGCGACTTTGAATTCTATCCCCGTTCAGGCCAGTAATTATACTTTGTTCGTTGTGGAGCAGGGACACAGGCGTGAGACTGTAATCGGGTTCTCGGAGCAGTAAAATATTTAATATTTTTATTATCTCGCTCTTTTAAGGAACGGTAACGCGCGGCGTTGGGCTCCGCTATTCAACACATAATGCCTCGAGTATTTGACGGAAATTGGGTAACAGAAGTGTCTTAATGATAACGAAATGTCTTAACATTAGGTCCTTCTGCCTACCCTGCTATGTGCGAGAGACTAAAAAATATTTTTATAGATCCTAGATCCATAACCATCGGGAGTGTAAGTAATTACCTTAATACTCTATTGACCTTTACGAACTAGTTGATGTTAAAGTAAATGAAAAAAGTTTCATATTTCAGCCTAGTTTTTAAAAGCCTTAAGCTTACCGTTTAAAAGTAAGTTTATGAGATAAAATATTATAAAAAGAAGCACAAATTATGAACTAAGTGGAGTTTCTAAAGTAATTATGTGAAATTATATCTTTTTTGAAATTAATATAACTTTAAGTTTAGATTTAAGGTTTTTTTTTAATAAATACTAATTTATTTATTAAAAGAACGTACAAAATGTACTTATATTCAATATGTACTTTCGACGTTCACCTGTGACTGCCTTCCTAGTTAACTTACTCCATTTTCCAAAGTCTTTAATGTCCTCGGTGGTTAGTTCATAGACTCTCATGTCCTGCATCACTACATCCAACCAGCGCTCCCTTGGGCGTCCGGGAGGTCTCACTCCAGGGACGGGGATAGCAAGGTACTTCCAACCAACATAGTTTCTACGCTAGCACACAACGTGGTGATATCATCGTAGACGACGCTCTTGGAGCTTATCTGCTACGTCACGGACTCCGAAACTATCTCGAATACGTTACTTTTGCAGTTAGAACGCGTTCCCGCACCTCAGCATCTTCATCTCCGTGACCTGAAGCTCCTGAACGTGCCGAGATAGTGATGGCTAGCATTCGCTGCCGTTTGAAAGAATCGGTTGGATAATGCTTCTGCAAGCCATGGAGGACCATTGGCTCACATCTAAGACCAGCATCTTAGATGAGTCAAGACAGTATCGAGCACTATATTGAATAAGAACGGTAAGCCTTGGAGAATCCATACTGTCCAACAGCAGTAGTCGTGTCTCTGATAATCTTAATTTAGTCCTCAGAGATCCCTTTTGATCACAATGCCCTCAAAATCGAAAACCGAGTGTCTTGTCTATATACTTTCATTTTCAACAAAATTGCAGGTGGCAATTGGTTTTTCAATTTAACTTTTTTTTATCGGAACTAAGCAGTACATAAGGTAATACATATTACTTACTCTGTTTGGAATTGTATCAATTTAAATTCAAAAATTGTCAATTCAATTAAATTAATAAATTAAATAAATCGTCTTTTATTCTTTGTTTATGTCTAGAAATCATCTTTATAGAAATATAAATATTTATACAAATATGCTGCTATTTAAAAAGCAAACATATTATATTATACTTTATTTAATCTTCACGTTTTCCCACTTTCTACGCAATTCTCGTCATTTCTTATATTAAGCGGCGGAACTCAACTCCTTGTTTTCAATAAGCCATTGTTACCAGACACACATAACCAGTCGAATAAAATGAGTCATTTTAAATGCTTAGTTACCAACATGTATGAACATATATGTAAAATATAATAACAAAACTTCCTCTAATATGGGTTCTAAAGGGTTTGTCTCATATTCTTATAATTTACAAAGCTAAAAGTCAAAGTTTTAATGTGTTATGCTGATATGTTTGACAATTTCAAACGAAAACAACTTCTTGGTGAAAAACATTAAGGTAATATTACTTAAAGTATATTATGCTAGAGGTCTTGTGGAGCAGTTCGTATTGGTTGCGCAATGCATGGTTTTGAGTTCAGCCACTGAACATATAATGTTTCAAATTAAGTCTGAACGGTTCTATATCACTCGGCTAAGCCGACTCCTGAGCACCTAGGTCGCTGGTCGGCTAAGCTGGTCCTCTCACAGGATACCGTGAGTCTTACTCGGTTGGGCTGACCGCCCAGGTGACATCTGCTCATCCCCTCCCTGCCTCCCACGCATTGTGCTTACCCAGGGGTAAGCACATTTCCTCGGGCACAAGGCCCCCCCCCAGGGACGCATATCATTTTTATGAGTGTAGTTGACACCACGGCTAGAGGGCACACGCTGATGCCGTTTCCCTGCGCCGCGGCGCTGGAAGGCAGAAAGTTCACTCGGCTAAGATGATTCTAAAATTTAATTTAGAGTTCCAAATACAATAAAATTAAATATATTCCTATCCATATTGTTTTTACGATATATTGCAGCTATGACGGTATAGCTATTAAAACCACCTACTGTTTTCAATGCCGTTGTAATAATAAAATAGTTATATAAAAGCGTCTCATAACAATGCTTTTAATATGCACCTATAGGTTTATAGCCATTGCTAAGGTAAAAGACAATATTTTTCCACGTGATTTAATTAAACTGAAAATATAGGTAACATTTTGATTTTAGTCTTGTTATTTAAATTTCAAATAAAATTCTGCACTTTTAATCTCGCATATAGAGAATCTAGTGTCAAGGCACGCTGTATGAAATAAAATTATATGGTGAAATAACGTCATCGAAAAGAATTACAAAGTGCTAGTGGTAATTTATGTCATTTTTATCTTAACGAAATAGATCTGTTTGCAAATATTGTGACCAGGAATAAGTTTTCACCAAGTGGCCAATAGAATGTCACTTTTCATGGAAAATGCTATAAAGAATGTACAGTAACCAGTTTAACATTTAAATATTTTTAAATGTACCTACAACAAGTAGAAGGAGAATAAAGTGTGTTAGCACCAAATTGTTCCTTTATCCTCAAAAAAAAAAAAGATAGATATATAGAGAGTACGTAGTAGTACTATTATAATGACGAACATACTTATCCGTCATTCGTCACCCGCCAAGCAATGATCGAATGATGACAGAAGATTAAATAAAATAAATAAATTAAAAAAGATTAAACGATGAAATAATTATTATATTAACGACAGTTTCTTGATTTCTGATAGCTTATATATATTATATATTGTAAAAGTAAGTCAAACAAATCGATTGTATATGTATAATAGAAAAATAAAGCTTTTGCAGTAAATACTTTATAAGTTTATCTGAAAATGTACATTACAAAGACGTAAATACACAAATTTTCTGTGTGTGGGTATTACAATATGCCAAGTTTTATAACTTTCTGTTCCACTTTTCTTCCGAAATCAAAACACTAAGTGGCGATGTTCAACTCCACACTTTGCCCACAAGATCAAGTAAATAAAAATTGTGAAGCATAATTATACCCACGAAAGGGGATTGAACTATCAACCATCCGTGCACAGTCGGGCGAACCCACTGCACCAAGACAACCTCAATTTATTTAATAAGTGAAGCTGAAAAAGAATAAAAGCAAGAGAACCCCAATATAAAACTACTAGAACAATTTCATAATACTTGTATATACATAAGTGTAGTCTTAACGACTTCGTAATTTGTCCACCTGTCACAATCTATCAGTAATTTTATGAACAAAAACTTTCCGGAAATAGGAAGATAATTGCTAATTACAGATATTCATAGCCTTGTTGTGTTTCCATTACCGTATTTATATATTGCTTGTTTTGGTCTTCGCTCATCGTCATTTCTATGGGCGAGAAACAAAATGTATCTTAACCCTAAACCACTGACGTACACACGTGCTATTAATTTTTTGCGGGAATTCGATCATGCCTTTTTTGGTAGTTTCCTAGTTACCAAAAACGGGTGTCCACATGCGTGTCGCGTGTCTAAGCAGGTAAAATTGAGTACCTGATGTATATCATACGTAGTGTCAGTGTAAGTGTGATTATTTATGATGAAGTGAATATGATTGTCCGTAGATAAAATTATTTATAAGCGGCCTTATTCAATTTTGAAGCCACCAAAATCTAAGAAAACACAGCGAGTTTAAGTCAACATCGCTAATAGCCAAAAATGATAGAATATTGACTTTGTCAATCGAATGAATAATCGGGGGATGAAGATGATTTCATTCTATTGGAGCGCGTTGATTCAACAGAAGAATACTAATATATTCTAAGCAGAAACGTCGCAAAACCCCGATACTGCTATCATATATGTCATATGCCAGTCTGCTTGCAGTATTCAAGACTGACAACAACTGCTGCCAAAAAGTGTCTTGATGTTATTGTTGTTACGATTGTTTGTCTATGTCTATGTATGTAATATTGTGATTTTTGATTATTAAATACTTTTCTATGGATATTAATAACGTTTTTCTTATTACCTTCATTTTATATTAAATATGCGTAATTAAATATAAGAATCACAAGTATTACACGCTACTTATGTACGATTTGACGTTCAAAATACATACGTCAGTGGTAGTGTCACAAAATTACACGTCAGTGGTTAAGGGTTAAATACTTTTCTAGACAAGCTATATAAAAAATAATGTAGCAAGATTGGAACCCGCGCTTTTTGGAACCCGTTCACACTAAGCCATACGTTCTCAACAAGCGACATATAAAACGTATTTTTATTTCTTATATTTAAAAAACACTTAAAATATTAAAATAGAGGAGATAAATGTTACTATCAAATAAACCCCCATACAGTCTAGCTATTCCTATTCCTACTGATATTATAAATGTGAAAGTTACTGAGGATGGATGTTTGTTTCACTTTCACGCTAAAACTACTGAACGAAATTAAATTAAACTTTATAGTTAATATAGATTTTAC
>JAATLQ010032304.1:0-15506 GCA_013421005.1 Heliconius erato x Heliconius himera | reverse complement strand
TCTCAACAAGCGACATATAAAACGTATTTTTATTTCTTATATTTAAAAAACACTTAAAATATTAAAATAGAGGAGATAAATGTTACTATCAAATAAACCCCCATACAGTCTAGCTATTCCTATTCCTACTGATATTATAAATGTGAAAGTTACTGAGGATGGATGTTTGTTTCACTTTCACGCTAAAACTACTGAACGAAATTAAATTAAACTTTATAGTTAATATAGATTTTACACCAAAATTATATATAGGCTACAACTTATGTAAAGATGTTATCTAATTTAGATATAATATTACAATAAGCGAACGAAGCGCGTGGTTCGCTTGTGCTAAATCTGTTTTTGAGAAATTTGAACGTGAAATATTGTAAGAAAATCAAAGATTTCAATGTGATATTTGATTGAAATAACAAAAGATCAATAGTTTAATACTTTAAAATAGTAGTTACTAGGTACTAGACCTAGTAATTAATCAACCATCCAATAATTTTAATTTGTATAATGTTTTGTCTGCACCCTTGGCATTTTCGGTAATGAACATTTGAAGACGGCTGGCTACATTGTTATTCTACACTGTATTCTGATAAAAATACAACGTTCCTTACAATGCTTCCTAAGTGGTATTGAAACTTATTTGGTGGTGCAATGATATCATATGAATATAAGCAGTAAGGTTATGGGTTCGATAATTATTTATATTTAAATTATTTACATATTCTAGCCTTAGGAGAAAAAATCTGGCGTTGAATTTCACCACTCAATACGCAATGTCTCTTGATTTCGGTGATAAAACAGTGTCTTAACACTATGCGGCTGTTGCGTTTTGTCCTTAAAAGCGTAGTTGTTTTTTTTTTCAACTTTACTAAACCAAAACTTAAACGAATTTTTGTCCAATAGTAACAGATAACTATTTAGTCTTCCTCATAAGTAATAATGAAAATTCTAAGACTGTCTTGTGGAGGGGCCTTTAGTAGAGCAATATTTTAAGAATAGACCTATTCGATCTTTATCTACTCGAATTAAAGCGAATGCTCAATTATTTCAATAAAGCTTTTCGAGGGAATTATATTAGCAAATAACTACATTTAAAATATTTTCAATTGAGAATTCGTGTACTTTTTTAAAAATATATTCTTAACATTATATGATTTAATAAATATTAAGCTTCCAAGCACGTGTAGCTATTTGTCGATAATTGTCGAATATATTCCTTAAGTTAAGGAATGAAAAATGCTCTCATATGTGGCACTGGGGCCTTGTAGGGTTAATTATATTCATAAAATACATCATAAACATGAAAATTCTTTAGAACTTACAAGTAAATAAAAATTCTATTATTTGAATTCCCAATTTTGGCTAATTCAAAGAATGAGCTATTGATAAAAACAACACTGCCACCTGTTTTACCAAAGCCGAGAAAATATACAAAAAATATTCTGAATAAACAACTAACAATGTGGTCTCAAATAGGATTCTCGATCCTTACACTCCATATATTTTTTCATAATCCGTAGGTCGAGAAGTATAGATCTTATAACATAGGCAAAGTGCTAATAACAAAAGTTGTAATAGCCGCATAGAAATCCCACCGCCTAAGAATATGAATGTGTGAGACTTAAATGGCTACAGTGTTAGATATTGTATAATATATAGAAAACGGTTAAAACAAATGTTGTCTGACTCCAGAATACTTTAAATAGGATATTTCAGTCGAAAAGATAAAGGAAAATAAATCGGTCTTTTCCGATGCATTTAACAAATTAGTTCTTTGCAGTTTATTTCTCAAAGAAGGGTAGGCAGAGCGAACTTAGTTTCAAGACACCTCGTTCTTTTCTTTTCACCTGAATTCGAGAAATTGTATAATAATAAAATTTAATTGATGTAGCAAAAATATTCAGTACAAATAGCAAAATTGTAACTTATATTCTAACACGGCAACAAATTGCTTAAATGGAATAGAGACAGACACCTGAACTAGGTCACCAGAAAATTGTATGTGTACCTGTACATACAATTTAACGAAACTCTACAATAATAATATGTTTAATTGTTACAGAGAATGGGGTCACAAAATAAGAATCAGCGGCAAGCGTAAATGATCTCGATTGCAGACATCGAACTAATAGAAAATATATTAAAATGGAATTCCACAGCAGAAATAGATACAGAAGTGTTAACAGACGATGTAAAAGGAAACATGAATCTTACTGGACATGTGTACCATATAATAAATGGTCTAAACGAAAACACTGTTTACAACGAAACAAAGGATAAGACAAATAATTTTACAAATTCCAGTGAAAATACTGTTCCTGTGAATGAATATGACATATTTGAAGCAAGTGTTGTTACTATATTGTTTCTTTTGATAGTGGTTACAGTTATAGGCAATACATTGATAATATCAGCTGTGGTGACTACAAAAAGATTGAGGACAGTTACAAATTGTTTTGTTACAAGTCTAGCAGCTGCTGATCTGTTGGTTGGTATATTTGTTATGCCACCAGCCATAGCCGTCCATATAAGTGGTAAGTAAAATTATGTCAGTCGTTATATAAATTTTTAAACATTTTTACTTTTGAACATAGATACCACTGACTAATAAAATTAAATGATTATTACAATAAAAAAATATGTTATATACATTTCTTTTAAATAACAAGCAATTATAAATTCTATGTAGATTTCAGATTTATAAATTTGTAATGATTCTCCCCATTATTTTCTGGATATACAATTCTCTAAATACATTTTAAAAATTTTATTCCGTGGTGTCACACAGTGGAACAGCGTCTGTCGGGTTTTGATGTTTTTTTTTTATTTCCTTGCTCTGGTAACGGGACAAACTCAATATGAACTTTTTCGAAATATGAAATGATAAATATGGTCTCGGTGTGGGCAGCACGGAGTGTCTTGACAATAGATTCCCTCTGCCTAATTTCCTATATGCACGAAAAAGCTTGAAATAAAAAAAAAACATGCGAGTCTCTGCTGACCATTTTGAAACTCGTTTTCAAATACATTTTTCCATCATTTATAACTAAACTAAACTTTAGATTGTATTTTGTTATGTTTTTCCGTAATTTTCTTTAAGACGGGCTTAATATAGATATATTTTAAGCAACTAAGCTTTTGAAAGAAACCTCTTATTAAAGTGTTCCAAACCGCTGAATATAAAGCTTTTCAATTTGCGTTCAATACGAGTCTTCAATAGTATCGACCTAGATATAAATTACTTTTTTTTTATAATTTTTTTTTTAGCTTCACGCTGTATCCCTCTCACTAGGGTAGGCAGAGGGTACCTAGTGTCAATACACTCCGTTCCCCATTTTCCACCGAATTCTGAAAGCATTGCGTCTTAAGTGGCAGAATTGGCGTTGAGTTCCGCCACTCAACACGCAATGCCTTAAAAATTCGGCGAAAAGTGAGGAACGGAGTATCTTATCACTGTTATTTTATAAGTCACACTTTGTGCCCTTGCGCCACGACTGGCCTTATACATAATATAAAATATACCCACTCAAATTCTTAACTCTCCATATTATACTTCTTATGACTTCTTTTTTTGCACATATAATTATTATTGCAAAAGCGTGGCCTGTGTTTCTGTCATTCTTTTGTTTGGATCAAGTTAATATTGTTGAGAAGATGATATGACCTCTCACATAACAAACGTCAAAAGATCTTACCAGTAATACCAGTAAAGTAACTGGTTAAGATAATACGATATAATGACAAAAGAGGCTTTATGTTGTTATATGAAGTATATGAGACTATAGTGGCTGCAAATGCCACGATTGTGGGTTCTATTCCTAGTAGATTAATTCAATTAGATTCGATTGCCACAAATAATGTTAATAAGGGAACTTTATTTACTTTCCGCCGCATTCTTGGACATTGAGTGTGAAGCGAAACTCAACGCAGCGCTTGCTTGCTTGCTCTTACAAAATCGACAAAATGAAAATATTAAATATTTTATTCCAATAATATTATCGACTGGAAACCACAACGGCCTCAACGTATCACATAAAAATAACAGACTATTTTTATAGTCATACTTTGTTTTCCATACAGCAGGGTAAGCAGAGAAAAATCTAGTGTTGAAACACTCCCTTCCCCATTTTTCTACCAATTTTCGAGACATTGTGTATTGGGTGGCAAAATTCAACGCCGCAATTTATCTTGCTCCCAGATAATTTATTCGCTCGAGTGGGAATCGAAATAAAAACAACGCCTTTACAGCAAGACGCTTCTCACTAAAAATATTATAAATAAAAATAAATAAATCAGCTTCACGCTGTATCCTGCACACAGCAGGGTAAGCAGAGGGAACCTTGTGTTAAGACACTCCATTCCCCACTTTCTGCCGAATTCTGGAGGCATTACGTGTTGAATGGCAGAACTCAACGCCGCGCTTAACCTCGACATCAGAGCGAAAAAAATGGAAATATACATTTAAGTAAATATTTCATCTCCTCGAGTGGGGATCGAACCCACAACCAGTCGGTTTTACAGTCACACCTCGCGCCGCTGCGCCACGATCGGCCTCAATCTTAAAAATATTATAATCGAAATTAATAAAAATTTAACACACGACCAACGATATACCTATAACATAAACTAATAAATAATATCACACAAATAACAACTGAGCTATAGCGTTTACCGATAGCTATAAAATCTCTTAAAGTAGTAAATCCAAAGCATCTAAAATTTATTCGTATTTGCACTTGAGTATGAATGAAGAGTATTGGCAGCTCTGTTTACAGTGCCTTGCCTTGGTTGAATTGCTTTCATAATCATTCATCTTCTTTTGACAATTCTTTTTAAACATTTTATATTAAGTTCTTAAATTATGTTTGTTTTTCATCTACGTATTTTTAGCCAGTTTGAGACGTGGCGCAGGGGCACAAGTGTGCGACTGTAAACGCAACAGGTTGTGAGTTCGATTCTCATTCGAGGAAATGAATTCATTTTCCTCACTCTAGTACAGATTCAAAACGCCTCTCGCATCGCCTCGCCTCGCCTCTATATTCAGAAGTACCTTAATGAGAAACGTAGTGTCTTAACACTAGGATTCCACGTTCCCTCTGTTGACCCAGCAATGTGCGGGCTAAGTGTGAAGCAGTGCAAGTAAATATGAATTTATGATAGGTCACTCCGTTCACTATTTTACGTGAAGTGTTGGGCAGAGAGGAAGGCTTTGGCATTCTCAAAGTTTTAAAAAAAGGAATACAGTGTCAATACACTCTGTTTTGCTTACATATGCGTGCATGTAAAAATATCTCTGATAAGTAATGCATAAGGTTAATGTAAAAAAAAATAATTTAGCCTTAGTTAGCCTGAGTTTAGATTAAATATTTAAATTTTTAAAAATGTACAAAAATATAGTAATAACAATAACAATAATATGGAAATAAATAGTACAGGTCTAATTAGTGTCTGCAGAGTTCGAATTAATAAAAAACAATAATAAAGAATAGAGGCACATTTTCTTACTATATCTAGCCGAGAATCGGTCCTATTTTAGTGGTTCCATACAGGAAGCTCTAAGGAACCTACATACAGGGTCCAGCCGTATAAGAACGGGAAAGCTGCACTGGCTTCTAATGCATTGTTTTAAAGTATTTCTTTCTATCCGAAATAGCGTCACAACATTATTTTTTGCTTCTAACCTTAGGGGGTAACAATCCTTAACATTTAAATTTATTTTCTCGATATCTGTTGAAAATAGTTTCACAAAATTTTAACTAAACGTGACTATTCATAAGCTTGTTATTATACTTTTTTTCATAAGTTTTGCGATATTATAAATTGTGAAAATTGAAGTTAATACCTTTGTTTTTACACCTCTCCATGAATACCTACTAAAATTATATTATTATGTAACTGGTCTAGCCACCTGTGCTATACAAACAAAAAACACTACAAAAAAAAACCAAAGTGGTGGAACATATGTCAAAATAATAATACGTGCAAGCGTATAACAAACTTCTACTTCACTCCAAAAAGAATATTTCTCGAAATGCATACCGAAACGGAAAAAACGGGATCTTACGTTTTTAATTTCACGCAAATGAAATTGTATGCAATCTCGTTATTGCTATAGCATTGCCAAGTATTATATCTTTACGTTTTTCCCATATTTCACCGGAGTGTATTGAATTTAGTGATAAATCACTCTTTTAACTAGTAGGTATGTATACTCGTATGTAATTAATTCTGTATGTTTTATATTTAAATAAATTAAATAAAAAAATATTTTTATTTTAAACAGTTTTATTACAATAAAAATAATGTAGGTAATGTACTAAAAGCTAAAAAATAATTCGGTAAGTCCTAGCTACCAGATCGCACCAATCTTCTCATCAATCTGGGGTATTGATCAGACAAATAATAAAATCGTTGGGCGTTGTGTATCTAGAGTTAATATATGATAGTTTCACGCGCCATATTGTTAACAATCGGAAGCGGGTAACGTTTATAAAGAAACACGTTAAAAACACACATCGTCTATATGATTCTAAACTATTTTGAAAGAGATACTATGTAATTGCAATAAGTGATATGTATCACCTACTAACAATACTTCACACTAGTTTCCTTCCAACAGGGGCCGTCACTTACAAGCGAGTGCCCCCGATTGACACAATTCCACTGCTTTTATAGTTATTTTCCACCTAAATCTACCCTCTTTTACACGAGTACACTAACAATATTAAGAGTGAGTACCAAATATCAAATTGATCTGGTCAGGAATGGGATAAAATTCCAATTACTAAATTTGACCCTAACAAACAAATAAACTGGTCAAGCTAAATAAAACCGTTTAAATACAGAATATTTCCAAGTTATTTTTATTATGATGACAATTCTGGGTTCAATTAGCACTCAGGACAATTTTTATAATGAAAAATACATTAATTTTAATTTTGTTTTTTTTAGTCCAAATGAGGCCAGTTGTGGCGTAAGGGCACAAAGTGTGACTGTAAGATCGACTGGTTGTGGGTTTGATTCCCATTCGAGAAAATGAAATATTTATTTACATTTATATTTTCATTTATTCGCTCTAGTGTCGAGGCAAAAGCGCGGCGTTGAGTTCCGCCACTCAATACGCAATGCCTTCAAAACTCTGCCACCTACCGTGTGCGGGTCACAGTGCGGGTCAGGCGGAATGTGGAAAATGAGATAAATAGACATCAGATTATTCCTATTTTGTCATATAAGAGAGTTTGTGAGTACAAGTACCAAAAAATATCATATTGCCACTTGAGTAAAGTAAACATAATTTTGTACTTGTCTCCTGAGAGTTTCGTATTGGTAAAAATGTAACTTATATATTATTCATATTCAATCATATATAAATTGAATGAAAGATAAACAACTATGGGTAGTTTGTTGTCAGTAAATAAACTTTGTTTGCCAGGACTTTATTACGTGAAATGTAAAATTCCATTTTTTCTCGGCCCGGTAGGAATGGCAAGAAAAAAACATCTATAAGCGCAAGTATAAACCAGGCCGAATATTTTTATTTTCTTTGCTCTGATGTCGAAGCAAAGCGCGGCGTTGAGATCCGCTACTTAATAGGTAATGCCTTCAGAATTAGGCGGAAAATGAGGAACGAAGTATCTTGAAGACTAGGTTTTCTCTATCTACCCGCTGTGTGAGGGATACAGTTTTTAAATATTATTTAAGATTAAAGTCCATAATATATAGCTCTTCTAACGTGGGTATTTGCTATGTTGTAGGTTTTTCCCAAGTGAACACAAGATTTCATACCGACACGGTGGTATAAAGTATATATGAAAAATTTTGTTTTAAAAATTAAGATTTCGAAGTAATAAAATTTTCTTTTGTATTTATTATATTCTTATTTCGAATGGTATAAAAATGTACGACTGTATAATGACAAAAAAACGTATTCAGCAGATTTCCAGTCGAAGAGATATGATGATTTTGGGTTCGATCCCCTATTGGGGCAAAGATTATACTAAATTATTTTTATTTCTCTGCTTTGAGAACAAAGCATGCCATTGAATGCTGTTACTCAGCTCACAATACCTTCAATTCGAATAGAAGAATTCGGAGAACAAAGTATATCGACTCTAGGTTTTGCCTTTGTTAGGTAACGAAAATGAACGCCAAATACTGTCTACACTTACCGAGGAAACTATTCTATCTATTATATTCACTAACAAAAATATTAAATACTAGCGCTCCATTCGCGGATTCGCCCGCTTCAACTACATAATTATTTTACTAACTAAATTACTTTGGTGGTCTAGGAACATTGTTATTTTAAAGATAGTATCCTTAAATGTCTATGGGATATTGTCTTTAAATCAAAGTTTAAATCAATTTACTAAAACAATTATTTTGTAGCAATTTCATCGATTTTTTTATTTTTTAAATCGATTTAAATGAAACAAACACTAAGTGCTAAACAAAGTTTGAATAAAAAAAATACAATAGAAAAATGCCTTTAAATTGGTTAAGCTGTTTCCGAGTTCAGCATACATTAACGCATAGACAAACAGACAAGAATTTTAAAAATTATTGTTTTAGATACTATTACACGGATAGATGCTCCCAATAATAGATTTTATCATATATTCTTTGTGTATAGACAGCAATCAGCTACAATTTTGTTATATGTATAATTTTTTTGTGTCAGGGTTCCCTCGACTAAATCGATTTCATAAACACTGTGAACACAATCTGTACATGTTTTATGTACTTTTATATTCAATATCAACATAAATTAAGTGTCCACGTGGCTCACCTTGAAAGCCCTTCAGATTAATGATTAACGATCGAAGTTAAAGTGTTCTAAAGTTACATTAATTATAATTATTAAGTTTGTAAAATATAAAACAAAATGCAATGGAAATATGAATTTAAATATGATTATTCCAATACGAAATTAATTAGATATACTAAAAAACAAATAACTTTTAATTTGGTATAAGTATGTAAATATTTACGTGGATTTAGTTAAAATTAAGCACTAATAAGAATTTCAAAGTGCAGGACTAAGTATATATCACTTAGTATTCGTTTATTTAATAATTGGCCTGTATATTTGTTACTTAGCAAAAATGTGCCTAATGGCAATTCTGTCATATAGTGATCAGTTCATTCTCATAGATTTTTTTTTCAGCTTCACACTGTATCCCGCATATATCAAGGTGCAGGGGAACCTAGTGTTAAAACACTCCGTTCTCCACTTTGCGCCAAATTTTCAAGGTATTGCATGTTGAGTGATCCATCACTCAACGCCATACTTTGTTTCGACACCAAAGCAAATAAATGAAAATAATAAATACTTTATTTCCTCGAGAGTGACTCGAACTTACAACAGTCATACGCTTGTGTATTTATACAAAAAAAAAACAAAAAAAAAGCCAAAGTTATTTAAGTGAATTTGATATCTAAATAAAATATCTTCCATTCATAAACAATGCTCCTTTTGAAAATAATTAATTCTCTCATATTATTTTAGAACCTGACATTTAAAACTTTGTAGAATGTTGGCCTCGTTCGGAAATAAACCTCCTATTTACGGTTTGTGTATATTTCTGTTCCTTGTTTGCTTAAATGGTACCATTTAGGTAAAAAATAGTAAAAATAAATTTGACCGAATAAACAATACTATTGAGGCAGTCGTGGCGCAGAGGCACAAGCGTGTGACTAACGCAGCGGTTGGGAGTTCGATTCCCACTCGGGAAAATGAATGATTATTTACTTATTTAGAAAACGTATAAAAATTTGAACGCAGCGGGACTCGAACCCGCACCTTAACGTAAATATTAAACGTATAAACGTATTTCCTAAGTGTGGAATAACACTTTAAAAATGTTTAAAAATATTTAAAAAATAGTTATTATTAGTTAATATTCGACGTAGCTTGGCGAGAACGCATGGCTTAGTGGTCAGAGCGCCTGGTCGGTTTCCAGGAGGCGCGGGTTCGAGTCCCGCTGCGTTCAAATTTTTATACGTTTTCTAAATAAGTATTTTTCTTTCCTAAGTGTGGAATAACACTTTAAAAATGTTTAAAAAAATGAATGATTATTTATTAATATAGAATTTCTTCGCTCTTCTTTGGTTTCTTCTTGGTACCCTAAGGCAAAAATGCGGTATTGAATTCCGTCAGTCAACACGTAATAACTTGACAGATATGCGGAAAGTGGGGAACGGATTGTCTAGGTTCCCTCTGAACGAAGTATCGTAATATTAGGTTCCCTATAAGTGGGATACAATGTAAAGCTAAAAAAAAACAATACTTTTTAAGGGACCGTTCGAGTGACATCAAAATTAGTCAACTAGTTTCTGATATGTGAGTATCAACAAGTTTCTAAAAATACAGTCGTGTAACTATCACCTTCATGTTATGGTGCAGTTAAAAAAAATAAAAAAATATATTTTGAAATAAGAAACACGGCGAAATAAAGTATTTTTTTACGACTAGCGTAAATATAATGTTTTTAACAGTCGCATTTCGGCCGTTGATTCGGTGGTTCGATTCTCACTTAAAATTAAATATTTAATTTGTAGTGTTGATGTGAATGTATGTATGATTTCGCACACAAACGGTCGCTACTGGATAAAAAATACCATATATTTCATAGTTTCCTATATCGAAAACCTTGATATATATTTTTTTATTATGTTCTCTTTGCTTGCATATATCATAATAAAACATAATATTTTTTAATAAAAAGATTCAAAAAGACAACTTTTTCTTCATTAATTGCTTAAAGTTTGGCAATTATTATTATTATTTTTTCTTTAAAAACATGCAAAATGAGATTAGATAATATAATAAGACATTATATGTGGACAAAAGAGATCACAAAAATAAAAAAAAAGATTTATATGTATATGTGTGTATATGTTTTTATCACTTCTGTAGTGTTTTATACCCGGCGTTAGCGAACCCGGTAGCGACGAACACCGGAATGTTTTTTTTTTTTTTTTTGCACAAAAGCTACAATTTATTTACTTATATATATCTATAATTTTCTAAACATTTTTTAAAACATTTTTTTATATATATTGTTTATACAAAAAGATTCTAATCCTTGATGAAAGGTAATTTATATTATGAGATTAGAAACATAAATATTTTCCTGTTCTGATTCAAAGTCCGGAAGGCCATTTAGGAGCTGTCACTTGACAAATAATACCTTGGAAAGGAAAAAGAATGATATCAAGCGACTCGGAAGGCGAAGTAAGTACGTGTAA
Source organism: Heliconius erato x Heliconius himera (assembly GCA_013421005.1). Taxonomy (NCBI): domain Eukaryota; kingdom Metazoa; phylum Arthropoda; class Insecta; order Lepidoptera; family Nymphalidae; genus Heliconius; species Heliconius erato x Heliconius himera. The sequence goes on along the minus strand of JAATLQ010032304.1, from coordinate 4,262 downwards.
AAAATATCAATTTATCTGTAAACGAATCTTCACGAACTGTATTATTTTTTTATAGTTTTGTTTCTAAAAAGAAGAAAACGGTACCCTTATAGCATATTTTTGATTTTTAGCCTTTATCTTAGTAAGCAAGAATGCAACAAAAAATATATATTTTTATATCTCAAATAGTAATGAAAATATTTTGAACACAAAACATGACCTGAATCGAAGAGCATCAATCCTTTGACCTTTAAGACAAATATCTTATTAAGGCCATCGTGGCACAGGGACACAAACGGTTGTTGGTTCGATGATTCGAATCAAAACATGAAATATTTCATTTTCTCGCTGTGCTAACAAATTGAATTCCACTACTCAACACTTCAAGAATTCGGCGGACGGAGTGTCTTAATCTTCAACGGAGTGTCTTAACACTAGATTCCTGACGCTAAAAAAATCCAGAACTTGAAACTATCTCGTTTACATTCAGACTCTACCCCACTGTACCATTAAAATTCTTGCAAAAAATCCTAACATATTCTAATTAACTGTTGCATACAGATGTCGTTTTCACGCAGTTCTGTTGGAACGGCTTTAGCGTGTATTGCAGTAGCAATTATCAAAACGACAATGGCACTAGAGCAATAGAATACCTGTACATGTAACGTGTATCATGAACGTAATGTACGAATTTGTATGTCTAAATTTATGTGTACTAACATTGTAAAGCTAAATAGTGTGTTTTGTTTGATCATGCTAATCTCAGGAACTACCGGTGCAAATTGAAAAAATCCCATATTGTATAGTTCTTTGTTAGAGAATGGCGAACAAAATAACATAGAAATATGTTTTACGAGACGGCTAACCTTTAGTCATTTTTTTTGACACGCAAGAGAGGGCAGAAGAGCAAGAGCAACTAAGACATCTTATATAATATGAAAATCATTATTATATAAGATGTCTTAGTTCTCATATTTGCTATACCTTACATTTTATCGCATTGAAAGAAATAAATCAATTGGCTCTTTATGTGCTTAAGGTCTAAAATCACTACAAGAATTTATACTTAAGCAACCAATAAAAAAAATATAAACAACCATCCAATTTCCGATAGCAGATTTTAAGTTGCAATTTGTCATAGATTAACCTTAATCACAGTTCTAGAGGCTAAATGCTCCAGAAACTAAATTATTAGAGGAACTCTCTCAGTAATACGTTTATGTCCTCCATATAAATGGTATTCAGATTAAGCTTCCGCCACACAACAATATAACTTACAATTGGACAATTTCGCAAGGTGTGTTAATTGCTTAAAAAGAACCGAAATATTTCACCTCATAAAGCAGGGTAGGCAGAGAGAACCTAGTGTTTAGACACTCCGTTCCCTATTTACCAACTATTGATTGTTGAAGGGTTGAAAACAAAGTTACAATTTGTCTTGTGACTTGTGCGTGGAAATTAATTTAACTCATTCCTCCTAGTAGGAATAGAACCCACAACCGCCACATTCTACATCTCTAAAGCTACTAGAAGGAAAAAAAAACCACATTTTATAACGGAAATTTTGAACGGAATAGAACAAACATGATATACTTAAACATTTTTACTGCATAGGAATGCAGAAGTCCATAGTTTTATAAAAGCATGCATTAACAATGTTTTAACTTAATAAAATAAACGATACCTACTGCCATGTGTTTGACAACCATTTTTTTTTCAGGGTAAAATATTTTTGGCTTCGCGCTGTATCCCGCATGTAGAAGGGTAGACAGAGGGAACTAGTACTAGGGACTAGGGAATAATATTAGGACACTCTATTCCCTCTAGACCGCTCATATTTTGAAACATTGTATATTGAATGGCGGAAATCAGTCCAAAAAAATCTCAAACTCCCTAGAGAAATCTAATCTCAACCCGTCCCGTTACAACCAGACTTTGAGCTGCAGCGCCACGACGACCTCATATATAGTGATTTGTAGTTATAATAATTATACAATATTATGAACGTCAGTAATTAAATAAAAAAATAATAATTCATGTAAAGTTGTATTCACATTGTTACTTTTTACAATAGTTTAGGGATTGAACACATAATAAAATTATATTTATGTAAGATTTAGGCCTACAACTTATATACAAGGCGTTTTATATTTAGTCTTTTTATTATTAAAACAATGTTTTCGTCTGTTTAGAAATAAGTATTACATTATAAAAAAATAAATATAAGATTTCCCCGATCAGAAATTGAACCCACAGCCTGTTGCGTTTACAGTCACGCCTATGCCATGCCCCAATTATTAACATAATATTATTATAACAAGTACATTTCTAAAGTACAGATTCTTAAGACAAATAAAATTGAAATTCAAACCAACATCTACCAAATGAACAGCAATTTCGCTAATAGTGTTTACAAATTGCAATGTGTAGACAAGAGTGCTACGTTATTGTATTGTTGCTGCCGTGGTCCGTACCTACTGGGAAATAGAATTTGGTACTATCTGCTTATAGCTTATAGAAGCTGAGAACAGCTAAAATAAATAGCTGGGACTATTACGATATACGATACGATATTTTTCAAATTATAGAACCTTTTTATTATTTTTGTTTTGTAATAAATGAAAAGATTCTTTTTTTATTTATTTATTTAGAACACAAAATGTATTAAATTAAAACGCGCTTTACACTGTAGTTTGAACCTGTGAGCCTAGTGTTAAGACACTCCGTTCTCCTTTAGGACAGTTACTTTCCCCACTTTCCGTCGAATTGTTGAGGCATTGCGTGTTGAATAGTAGTAAAACAACAACCGCCGTGTTTATAGTAATATGGTGCCACATTGCGCCACGGCAGTCTCTGTGGTCCCTGTGCCTTAAATAGTCTTCTTCATCTTCCTCCTGGTATTAATCGCGGCTGTTGTCAGGGTCTGCCTTCCTACTCAACCTACTTCACTTTCCATGGTCTTTAGCGTCCTCGGCGGTTAGATCTGTGCCTTATACAGTACCAGAAAACAACCACGGCATCAATTTTTTGTGTTATATCAATTTCGTAATCAATAACAATTAGAAAGGCATCACTCAATAATTCAAAAGTTATAGAACAATTTCTATAATTTCTATGATAATAATCACAATTATTTGATGGATATCAATTGTTATTTATTTAACGCAACACAACAAAAACCCGATAGTTACCCGATAGTTTAACACATATATATTGATAACATTTTTTTGTATTCTTCTATTTATACTTGGTCCAGGTCTGGGTATATTGCAAGATAAATGTTATATGTAATATTATGAGACAAGATACGAGAGACTGCTTATATTATGGATATTTTAGGCATGCGATATTTTTCTCAATTATGAATATATTTTGATGATATTATCATTTTTTTTTGTTTTTTTTTTCTTCATGGTGTGTCGCGCACATAACAGGGTAGGCATAAGGATCCTGGGAGCCTAGTGTTGAGACAGACACGCCATTCTCATTAAAACACTTCCGTTCGCCACTTTTCGCTCTTAGAATTTTAGAGGTATCAGGTGTTGAGAGGTGGAAGTCAACATCGCACTTTGCCTCGTAACCAGAGTGAGGAAATTAAAATATTAAATATTTCATTCCTACGAGTGGGAATCGATCTCACAACCTGTCGCGCTTACAGTCACACGCTTTTAACCCTTGCGCCATGACTGGCCTCAAAATGTCATAAATTTTAAATATCTAATTTCATACTTCATTCAAAATGTCATACTTCATTAAATCATTTAATTGAAAATGACAAAAAAAATTAAAAAGCATAGGTATTCACTAATGACGTTTTAGTAGGACTTATCAAACAAGTACAAATTGATATGAACACGTTATTCTTAAAGTCGGTTTTAATTTTTCTTTAGCTTTACGCTGTATCTCACGAATAGCAGGGTAGTCAGAAGGAACCTGGGAACCTAGTGTTAAATTCAAATTCAAATTCAAAATATTCTTTATTCAAATAAACTTTTATAAGCACTTTTGAATCGTCGAATGAACATATAACAAAAAATAAAAAGATACCACCGGTTCGGAAGGCAGTTCTGCTGAGAAGAGCCGGCAAGAAACTCAACAGTTGCTCTTTTCAAAGTCAATGGTATAATATATAATTTTATTACATTAACTGGCAGCTATCCTGCATCACATTCAATAGACATTAATTCCATACATGTTTATCCTCTAAATATTCTTGAACAGTGTAATAAGCTTTACTTGTTAGTATTTTTTTTAAAGCTACTTTAAATTGTGGTAGTGGCAAA
>JAATLQ010032303.1:0-13726 GCA_013421005.1 Heliconius erato x Heliconius himera | reverse complement strand
CTTTAGAACCTAAATTGAGTTAAAACAAAGCAATTGGTGAAATTTCAAGTAAATCGGTTCAGTAGTTTCAGAGAAAAATGCGGACAACAATATGTCGACAGACAGACAGACAGACAAGAAATTCAAAAAAAATCTTTTTGCTTTCTATTAGTCTTTTTAAGTGTCCCTCTATCCATTTCAGTCAAAATTACTAAATGTACAGACAAAATATTTTTACTGTCTTATTATATATAGAGATAACAATAAGTTAGTAGTTTTATATGTAAAAACGAATATCCTACATTCGTATCGGAGTTTTGCTGTATATAACTGACTTTTCTCTTTAGTTTATGATTAGCACAGACACCTGAATGAATGCTATCATACTTTTGATACAACCAAGTTAGACAAAATGCGACTTCGCAATCATCTACTCAGGTCTTTCTTTTACAGGCTTACGCAGCAAACGTTGATTTAAACCAATAAGTCAACATAATATTTATTAACAAGTAACACTATTAATATTGAACTAGATATATATTTATCTATTATAGATTTTTTTTACAAACATACATTTGTAAGTTGTTTTGTTTTTTTTTTTAAATGTGCAATTAAGTATATTTATTATTACATATAATAAATGATATTTAATTATATATATTTGTTATATTTATAAATAATTGCCTTTTTGAATTTATTACATAAAACAGCAGTAAGCAAACTTCATGGTAAATTATTTTATAAGGCCATATAATCAATAAAATTATAGATCGTAGATGTATAGTAAGATTAAAAGCTCGGTAATGCTACGACACACGTGTACAATGTATATGTTAAACTATACTACATCTTTATAAATTAGTGAGGCCAGACGTGGCGCAGGGGTACAAAGTGTGACTGTAAAATAGACTGGTTGTGGGTTCAATCCCCATTCGAGGAAATGAAATATTTATTAAAAGTTATAATACAATTTCTTCACTCTGGTGTCGAGAAAAGCGCGGCGCTGAGTTCCACCACTTAACACGCAATTTCTCCAGAATTCGGCAGAAAGTGGGGAACGGAGTGTCTTAACATTAAGTTCCCTCTGCCTATCCTGCTGTGTGCGGGATACAGCTCGAAGCTGATTTTTTATTATTAAAAACTGCTTTTTTCACTTTGTCACATAAAACAGCAATAATCAAAGTTCATGTTAGTTTACTTTATAAGGCTATATAATCAATAAAATTACAATGACAAGCTCATACTACGACACACGTATAGGTACAACGTACATAAAAATTACTGCATCTTTATAAACCGAGGCAAAGCGCGGCGTTGAGTTCCACCACTCAACAAGCAAAGCCTCCAGAATTCGGTGGAAAGTGAGGAACGGAGCGTCTTAATACTAAATTCCCTCTGCCTACTCTGCTGTGTGCGGGGTGATTTGATTTTTATTATCTTTCTAAATTAATGAGGGTAGTCATGGCACAGGCGCAAAAAATGTGACTGTATAATCGACTGGTTGTGGGTTCGATCCCCACTCGAGGAGATGAAATATTTATTTCAATTTATATTTTAATTTGTTGGGTGTGATGTCGGGGCAAAGCGCGGCGTTGAGTTCCACTACTCAACAAGTAAAGCCTCCAGAATTCGGTGAAAAGTGGGGAACGAAATGTATTGACACTAGGTTCCGTCTAGACTGCTATGTGCGGGATACAGCGTGAGGCTAATTAATTTAATTTTTTTTTTTTTTGCCATGTAAATTTCTAATAGTTTTCTTTTCTTTCTTGAATTTTACCAAGAGTTTTAGAAAAGAGCCATTAAGGTTTCCATGTATCGCCTTTTGCACAGGTGTTAGAGCAGTTTGTCACGAGGTCGATCGGTGTTCTTGCTCATGGAAACAATGATGTAAGTGATGTAAATACTTCAATACTCTCATATGTTCATTGAATTTTTTTCTTGTGAGAATCATATAAAAATAAATTTTACTTTATATTAATTTCTGCCAATTTTTCTATAAAAATTGACCATTCCGAAGAAATGTACCTATCTTCTGCTCTTATACCTCCGAAATTCTGGTAATTTTTATTTTGTCTTTAGGCTGTACACCACTCCTTGATATCCGAGATCTTACAAAAAGTGACTCTGTTTTTTAGACTTTGATTGTTATTCCATATTTATTTAATGGTTTGGCACATCTTATGTGTTTATTATACAACGTAACGTAATGTATTTAAATAAAAAATCGAAACCACCCAGTTTTATTATAATGTAGATAGGTAGTAGGTTTTAAGACTGTCATATTTCTGACTTTTCATAAATATCAACAGGCGATTTTTAAATGTTTCATATTTCTTTGTGTCAGGAGGTCTAAGCAGAATGTCGGAAACCTGTTGAGAGCTTGTGTTGCCAATGTGTAGAAATAACGTAAAAGCTGAATTACTTATTAATTAATACATAAAATGTATACGCTATATTACTGTTGAGTTTCATCAAGTCCGTTCAGTAGATTTTGCATGAAGCTGAATCATACATCCATCCTTATAAACTTTCACATTTATAATACTAGTCGGATATAACACATTTTAAATCAAAACCAAAAATGCAATGACATAAAATTTGTTTAACTTTAAGTAAGTGAGACCAGTCGTGGCGCAGGGGCACAAAGTGTGACCGTAAAACCGACTGGTTGTGGGTTCGATCCCCACTAGAGGAGATGAAATATTTATTTAATTTTATATTTCCATTTCTTCGCTATGGTGTCGAGACAAAAGCGCGGCATTGAGTTCTGTCACTCAACATGCAATGCCTCCAGAGTTCGGCTAACACTAGGTTTCCTCTGCCTACCCTGCTGTGTGCGGGATACAGCGTGAAGCTGATTTATTTAATTTCTTTAAATAATGTCAAAAGGAGAGTTTTCATATTATAGTCGTCTCGTTACTCGTACGAATCCTATAACATAATAACAAAATGCATATTGATTCCTGAGGCCATGTAAGCGACAGTACAGCGATGGATTTATACAAATACGTTGTAAAGTAAAGTAGGTCGAGCCAGTCGCAATGTGCTTATATATTAATTTTATTTTGATCAGCCATTTTTTTTAATTAAACACGCTGAAATTTTAATTTTTGTAATGTTATAGTGTAAGCTGTAACAGGAGTTAATTCTGTATGTTGAATGTAAATTAAAAATACTTATGTCAAAAGTGTGTCAGTTTGTCTGTCTGTTCCGTAAAGCTATTGATCGGTCTTGTAATAAAACTTTTTTTGCTATATAGATTTGCATTGGTAATGTAAAACCCTAGCAGCCCCGCTAAGCCTTTAGAGACGGTTTTACAAGAAACGATTTAAGAGATGTTGCTTAGTTGCTCAACAGTTTTTCATCTTCATACATCAGCGGCATCAACGACGCGCTTTGCTTTTGTTTGTAGAAATGAAAATATTCATACATAATAATTGAGGCCAGTCGTGGAGCAGCGGCACGAAGTGTGACTGGAAAACCGACTGGTTGTGAGTTTGATCCCCACTCGAGGAGATGAAATATTTACTTAAATTTATATTTCCATTTGTTCGCTTTGGTGTCGAGGTTAAGCGCGTCGTTGAGTTCTGCCACTCAACGCAATGCCTCCAGAATTCGGCAGAAAGTGGGGAACCGAGTGTCTTAACATAAGGTTCCCTCTGCCTACCCTGCTGTGTGCGGGATACAGCGTGAAACTGATAAAAAAAATAATAAACAATTCATTCTTTCGAGCGGAGATCAAACCCACAACCGTAGCGTTTACAGTGACACGCTTGTGCCATTGCGCTATGGCGGCCTCTAACATTCTATGTTACACTTTGTCTAATATACGACTATGACCAAAGTGACGATATGAATATCATCTATTGATAGGAAAAAAATATTTTTTACATATTTCTGTATCATTTATAAGACATACGAGTGCAACACAATGCTACCAACCTTGAAAATTTTATGCGTATTAGGGCTAATACTATCAAGTTGTTGCATAATATTACCAGGCTATATGCTATATCTAATAATACGTAAAGTAATAACTTTGTACCCCTTTTTCGAAAAAAGTGGGGATGGGGGAGTATAAATTTAGCACACTTAGAGTTTATATAGAGATAGAGTCCAAAATGCTAAATTTATTTAAAAATAAATTATTTTTTTATTTCTTAATAAATTAAGAAATATAAAAATGTTCTTTCTTAAGTGTGGAATAATTTTTTAAAAATGTTTAAAAATGCTAAAATTATTTTCAAAATATTAAAAAAATCCATTAAATTACTAAAATAAATACGCACTACCATATTATGTTTGACAATATAGTATCTATATTTTTGTATAGTATTAAGTGACATACTGGTTGCTATGGCAACGTGTCAATTCGTTCTCCAGTTTTCATAAAAAGAACGGATTTCTTTTTCGATATTTTTATATGAATTCGTGTGGTTCAGTTAAAAAAATGTGGTAAATACTTTTACTTATTTTATTGGAACTTTTTTTATTTTTACGTATGTAGAAGATACAGTTTTAAATGGAACCGAATGCCGCTCTTTATTTTGTTTAGATATTAACTTAATTACCTTTACCTTTTACTCATATAGGTTTACATTGTTAATATGTATAATTCTATATAGAATACTATAGATATAAAAGTTAAAAGTTTGAAACGAAGTGTCTTAACACTGCAGGATTCAGCGTAAAACATTTTTTTAAATAAGCCTGTTATACACTTAGTAATTTATCCATAAGGATTACGACATACGATTTGGCATTATTGCTGACAACGATCCACTTATTTAACACCGAAATCAAAAGTCATTGAGATTTATTGGCTTCATCCTGTGTTGACTGATACTTCTACTTTCGCAGTGCACTTGTCGATTAGGCTGTGGGAACATGGTTACGAAATATTCCCCTTTTTTCTCATAGTAAGAAACATTAAGCTGCTACTTTGATTGTAGGTTAGGTATTTATGGAGTAAAATGTAGGTATTCCATTTAAATTGAAAGGTCCCTTTTTATATTATAATTATTTTATATCTAACGATGGTGTCATAATTTTTTAGCTAAGTAAACGTCCAAATTCTTTGATGTCGTAACAATCCCTCTACGTTCATCTGTTATTGTCGTCCCATTAGATTATATAAAAGTTATTTAGTAAATAGTTAAAGTTAACTAATCCTAGTTAGTCTAATTGCTTCGATAACATATAAGTCAAAATATATTAAAAATCCATTATTGACAAACATTGGTCTAAGAAACTAGATAAGACTAGTTATACATACTATTTAAAAATGAATAGATTAAGCTTAATTTTAATCTATAATATAATAAAATAGTAATAAAATAGAGAAAAAATAATGTCTGTACTGAATATATTTGCTAAAAATATATGTATATGTCTGTTTGATTGTTTACTATTAGTTACTTACGACACTCCATACAAATGTTTATTTTTAAATATAAAATGTTTCTTTCCTCTCTCAGTTAAGGTAAGTTAAGTATGTGTGTTGAGTGTGTAATGTTAAGTTACAATTTAACATAAAATATTTTGCTTGAAAAATGTCAACGACGACGGGTGGTAAATGGAAGTAGCATGGAAAGAAGTTACAAGTCTATGAGATGAACTTGCAGTAATAATACTAAACTATCTATTAAATAAAGCTCCTTGTAGGACTGACGCTACTGACATTTCTATGTAAATTGTAAGATTTAAAAGAACATTTAATGGCTTAATTGAATAAAGAATAGAATATTTAGATTTAGTTTTTTTAAGTTTCACATTTAAGATAGATAGTCTGTAATAATAAGAGCAATAGCTAATTAAAGCAAATATAACTCGACCTGGTTTTGGAAATGGTCGATGCTCTTATGGGACTTACCTGGGAGAAGCAAAAAACTTTAAATATATTTTCCTATTGAAATTGCAAGCAATCTTAAGCGGCAACTGTTGAACAACCATTTTCAAGAAAAGTCTATTTGTGAATTTTGTCTATTTGTAGTGAGAATAATGACAGAATGACGTGGCAAGTGTTAAACGTTCCCGACTTTCCTCCAAATTTTGCAGGCGTTGCATGTTGAGTGGCGGCGCGCTTTGCCTGGACAAAAGAGCTAAGGAAAGAAAATATAAATTTAAATATATATTTCATTTTCTCGAGTGGATATCGAAACCATAACCAGTCGCGTTTACAGTTCAGTAGCCTCTATGCCATATATGCGTCTTATATGTGACGATAGAGTCGCTCTACGTAAACAAGTGTATTTATTGTGTAGACTATAAAAAACCTATTTTTTTTAAAAATAGTTGATTATCTTATTTATTCCTTTTTAGTGTTCTGTAGTTAAAAAACATATGGACAAGAAGGAGTTATTACGGACATATAGACATGAAACGCAAGATCCCTTTCTTGTCGATTTGTCCATCTATCGGTATATCGGTATCATGTTAAAATATTTATTAAAAATTTTGATCTACGGTCGCTTGAAGCACAGAATTTTTTTAACAAGATTTTAAATAAACGCAATTAAAAGATACTAACACTAGCATTATTTCATAGGAAAAAATATTACAAACTTCTATAAGTGGTTCATTTCATAGAAAAAAATAAATGATATTGTTTTATATGTTTATTATAGAGGAACATTTCTTTGTATAAACCTTTGTATATATCTTTCTATTTAATCTTTGCTTTGTTTATTTTCTTATAAAACGAAAAGAAGCATAATTGTGGCTAAGGCTCGTATTTATAAACCACTCCGAAATCGATCTTGAGATGCCGTTTTCATTCATCAATTAAATATCTATGAATGAAAACGGCATCTCAAGATCTTAGACTTGAGAGCAATTTATAAATAAGCTAGAGCAGTTCATAATAACAGTTTATAGATTATAAATAATCGATGTACTATGGTTTAAATATTTGAGTATAATATAATATCATCAAGCAAATGATTCAAATTCACTTATCATATTTAAACATTATGATAAATATAATATTTAACACATTTATTGAATAAATAAGTATATGACCCTTGGTTATGTTGACTGAGATAAGCGAGTACAAATAGAATACTCTAGATATTTAAACTTATATTATATAATCACAATAAATTAAACAAAAGCCAAATTATTAAAATTATACCGTAATGCCTCGAGAACTCGGCGGAAAGTAGGAAACGGTGTCTTAACACTAGGTTCCCTCTGACTACCCTGCTGTGTGCGGGATACAGCGTGAAGCTGATTTAATTTTTTTTAATATGGCAAACACTAAATTTTAAACTAAGATGTATTCAATGGAAGAGCGAGTCGTTCCCAACACAAGTAGCTTTGATTACTTATTGGGAAGTCTGTAACGTATAAAAATACATAAATAAAGTTTATTTATTTGTTGTTTATTGTGTGTTTATTTTATTTTATTTATTTATATAACAAAATCGTAGTTCTTAGTATGTACTATTTGGACGACAACGAATAAAGTTAGTGTCAAGATACTCCATTCTTTGCTTTTTGGGCCCTCATTGAATGTATTGCATATTGATTGGTGCAGATCAATGCCACTAGTAACAAGGATAACAAAAAAAATAATTAACATTTCTACGAATGCTATATTGGCGTATCTAACTGTTGTGAGTTGTATCCCCATTCGGGGGAATGGATTGTTTCTTCTTCTTCGGTTAAAGCGCGGCGTTAAGACCCGCCACTCAACAGGACGTGCCTCATGATTGGGAAATAAAAGGGGACGTAGGATTTTAAAACGCTCCCTATTCTATTATATGTGGAATAAGGAGCGTTAAAAAAATAATTATATATGTTTTGTGAGTCATTTGATATTAAGAAGTAATCGTCTAGTCACAGTATTATTCAGCATGATGCAAACTAGACGGAACCTTACTAAGCTTAACCAAGAAAAACATGAATCATATTGTGTAGCAATTCGTAGAACCTACAAATATATTACATATATTAAGCTTAAAAGAAACTTTTTGAGAAAAAAAAATCAAATCAGCTTCACGCTGTATCCCGCACACAGCAGGGTAGGCAGAGGGAACCTAGTGTTAAGACACTACGTTCCTCACTTTCTGCCGAATTCTGAAGGCATTGGGTGTAGAGTGGCAGAACTCAACGCCGTTCTTTGCTTCGACACCAGAGCAAAGAAATGGAAATATAAATTTAATTAAATATTTCATCTCCTCGAGTTGGGATCGAACCCACAACCAGTCGGTTTTACAGTCACATTTTGTGCCCCTGTGCCACGACTGGCCTCAACTTTTTGAGGATTAGTTAAATAAAATTAAAAAACATATATATTTATATATATTCATTTTTTTATTTAAAAAGTAAATACAATAAATATTCAGTTAAATCAAACAGTTTCTTTTGATTCAATCTGTATTATTAAAGGTTATTTATTACCCGTAAAATATTCTTTATCTACATAAAAGTTAATACGGCATAAAATTGGCGAAATCGTCGCGCGCCCACCATTCCTTGACTGAGAGACATTTCGCATTTTACTGACCTAATTTCGAAAGGTTGTATTTTGTCCCAATTTTCACGTCAGAATCTCAGTCAATACTCACTGATAATATTTGAAGCTTTCGATATTCCTTTATGTCGGAAAATATAAAGATAGGATTGTTAATTATTTATATCATAGATTTGAAAATAGATATTAATTGGGTCTTTTAATACAAATATTCATAATAAAAGCTAAAAATCACTCGACACAATTTTTGTCTATCTGTCCGTTGGTTGCCTATTAACGCACATACTACTTAAATTAAAAATAAATAAATTGGTATCTTATTAGCTTAGAGTCTAGGTTTTAATTTTTACACTAGTGTCTAAAGCAATTTCCTTAAAAAAAATAAAAAAAAATGATAAAGTCAAATTATTAAAATTACTAATAGATACTGGATAGAAGTTATTTAATTCTAGGATTTCACTTCTAGGATTGTTTTTATTCTAATGTAAAACTACAATGTATTTTTCATAGGATAATTGACCGAATTATGAAATCAAATTATATCGATTACTCGCGAGTGAAGAAAATAAATCACTTATATTATTTAAAAGAAGGAAGATCAGTTTATAGTTTTTAGTGTACTATAAATATTATTTTAAGCGGCTACTTTGGAAATGGTGTTGTTCGGTACTAGCTAAAAGTGCCGATGTATAAAAAAAAAGTAAAAATTTTGATAGAATGGATGATTAGAAGGTTAAAAGTCATTTCACTTATAGAATAGCCCAAGATCCTAGGGCCCCCAGACCTACGTAATTTTAGCAAAGTAAAAAAGTGTACCTTTGAACTATCTCTGAAAGGGCCCCACTTTTAAGTTAGTGTGTATGATACTGTTTTAACTGCACTATGAGTTAGATTATAAGAATATATAGTATATTATATAGTCCTCAAAATTTAACTTTACTAAAATGACGTAGGTCTGGAGGTCCTGAGATCTCAGTTTAGTATGTACATTACACTCCATTATAAATGAATAGAATAATATTCTGAATTGATACACAAAAAAAAAGTAAATGAAATAATCTTTTTAATTTATATTTTTTTGTACACGTTGTGTAAGGAATAACCAAATCATTTTATATATTTTTTTTATATTTTATAATTGATTTTTATTCTAGCAATGAAATATATTACTGGTACATTGACAAAATTGGATTTTTCCTTTTTTATTTCAATATGTTGTATTCTTTTTATATATTTTTCTTATTATTGACGAGCAGAAAGGACCATCTTCGTCACACTTTCGAGTGTAAGCTAATTTTACGCAGTTTTAATCTTTGATATATATAAAAGGACTTGTGCTGACTGACTGAGATAAGACGCACGCAGAGCCGTAACCGCTGTGCGTAGAAATGTGAAATTTGGGCAGATGTTTATTTTCATATTCTGGACATCCACTAAGAAGGGAATTTGAAAAATTTTAACCCTAAAGGGATGAAATAGGGGTTGAAAGTTTGTATGAAAAAAAAATTTAATCTGTACCGATTTTTATAAAATTTGAAATTCAGACTCTTAAAAATATTTTATTGAACACGTGTTTCATGGTTTTTAAGAATTCACCCCCTAAGGGTTCAAATAAGGGGTTGAAAGTTTATATGGAAAAATCTTTAAATTGCCACCGATTTTATTGAACACGTCTTTCGTGATTGTTTTAGAATTCACTCCTAATAAGCGGGCGAAGCCGCGCGCGTCCTTTAGTCATTGTATACAACCCATAGGCCTCGAATTCGAATGGGTGCAATGTGGATACCAAAATTATATTAGTGTATTTCTGTGTGTTCTTCTTTCTTTTTTCTTTTTCTATTTAAATGGAGAGAGGTTAATTTTGTTTATATACATTCTTACTAATATAAATAATAAAATCACAAGTTTTCAGTTTAATTCTGTTTTGCCATTGTCCTTATGAGAAAACAGAAAAAGTGACTGTTTTCAACTTCCATTAATACAATATTATTTTATTAATTATGGCTAGTCGTGGCGCAGGGGCACAGAGTGTTACTGGTTGTGGGTTCGATCCCAACTCGAGGAAATGAAATATTTACTTACATTCATATTTTCATTTCTTTGTTGAGTGCCGCCACTCAATACGCAATGCCTCCAGAAATCGGTGGAAAGTGGGGAACGGTGTGCCTTAACACTAGGTTCCCTCTGCCTACCCTGCTGTGTGCGGGATACAGTGTGAAACTGTTTTAAAATTATTTAATTTAATTTTTAAAGATAAATTAAATTAACCACCTAAAGTATCAGTGTTATTACTGATAAGATGACTAATATAATATGATAATAATAATTCCTGAATATTTTATTTCCAAAATATATATTAGTATAATAGCTACTAATAACTTTCACAGATATTTATATATATGCTAGTATCGGTTTTTTTTGATTGATTTTATTGATTATTAGTATCGGTTTTCGTTTGGCTCTCAATTCTCTATCAAAGGAGCGTACTAATAAGTGTAATAACGTAAAATATAAGGAAATGTTACGGTTATAATAAACTAAGCATCTTTGATAAGGATATATAAGTAGCTTATAAACATTTGTTTGTATTATAAAATACAATCAAAGAATACGCTTAAATAATAGAAATTTCGAAGCAGAATTTATATTTGTAATGATGTTACCAATTTTTTTTTAATTTTACCTAATATATTTGGATAACCATATATCAAAAATTACAGAACCGATTTTGATGAAACTTAAACTGTTTCCTAAGTCGAATATATATCAATTACATCAAAGAGGATCATCTCGATATAATTTTAGGTTTTCATAAATGTAGATATAGACACACAAACAATCTGAGTATGTGTGTCTATCTACAAAATGTCTGAAAATATGTAAAAAGTGCAAAGCTAAGCAATTTGTCGCTAGATCTTGATAAACTTAAAATAAATACATAAAAATACATACAATAATATGAAACTTAAATAATTAAATATCAAAATAAAACTGAAATTTTTATTTTAATATTTAATTATTTAAGTTTCATATTATTGTATGTATTTTGGTTCAGCTTATGATTAAAATTGTGTTTTTATGAGTATTTCATCTTGATAATGTTGCATACTCTACGTTCAATTTACTCTTGTCTATACTAATATTATAAAGCAGAAAAATTTGTTTCGTTGAACGCTCTCACCTCGCTCTAACCTCAGAAATTCTAGTATGTTTTGAAAAAATCATTTTTTATAGGATAGTTTAATTTATCGAGAAAGGCTATAAGGCTATATTTATATGTTACATCACGTCAATCGTTTCGAAGTAACCCACTGTAGCTGCGGTCAGAGTTGGATCCATTCTCCACTTTTCGTAAATTTCTAGAGCCAATGCGCGTTGAGAGGCGAAACTTAACGCCGCGCTTTTCTTCAATACCAGAGCGAAGAAATAAAAATGTATAATATTTCAGTTTCTCGAGTGGGAATCAAATGCACAACCTATGGCGTTTACTGCCCCAACGATCTCTATATTATATCTTTAGTAGTTTCTATTTGACCACATGGGCAGAATCGTAGGTAAAACGTAGTTAAATAATAAAATATTAAATTATAGCCTGGCTAGTGCAATATTCGAGGAAAACTTGACTATTAAATTAATAATTTTGCTGCAATTTGAATCAACACAGTGAAGATAGCAGCGAGTTACAGACGAGTTTAACTTTGCCAGTTTGTTGCTTGCTTGATTACTTCATAAATTATAACAACTTCTCTAAATACTTTATGATTTCACTGAGGTAACATGGAGGTACCAACTAAGAATAAACGTTAAAACTAAAAATAAAATATTATAGTCTCAAGAAAAATATTACTTAAAAATATAAATTATTATAAATTATGTGAAAATAACGTAAGAAAAGTATATATTCCAGCTTCTGCTAAAATCAATCTTGCCCAAAATGTAACGCCGTCACTGTCACTTGTATTAGAAAAGAGCGCGAGAGAAGAAGACAAAACAACTGCTTTAAAATTCAACCTAATACGAATCAGTATGTTAATAGACATATAATGTATTTACATTTAGGGGAGCTACGTAACATCGATTACCTTAATCATAGAAAAATAACCTAAATACAAATAATATAATATTACGGAGATATTTAAGTATCGATAATTACTTCCAAAGGTGATCTTTACTATAAGAGTTAACTAAATTAAAATTAAATTAATTAAAATTAATCAATATTTCAAAATGTATTATATAATATTGTATTAAAAGGCGTTGATATTCCATAAAATATATAAATTTGAAATCCAAGTGTTGAAATTAATAGATATTTTGTTTGAAACAATCAGTTTCTCCATATTCGATCCCATACAATTCTATTCGTAATAATGGCACGTCTCACGAAGCCTTACAATCTAGCACTCACCAGACTTAGGGGCATGGGCGCGGCGCGTCGCACACGGGCGCACTCCTTTAGTTAAATGTATCCGTTACGAAATATAGCTTCTCTTATCTTCATTTCCGACATAGAATCCCTGGTCATTTAGCCAGGGCTTACTGAGGAGAACAATACTACAGCCGCGACCCACTGTTGCTAGGAGCGGATCAATCGACGACCCTTACAGGTTATATGAATGAAACCTACACACTTTGGTCGCGTACCAATATTTCATTTATCGACTCAACCCTCGCTGGGAGGACGGGGAGGATATGCACGATCGACTTATTATTTATAATGTAGTTACTGAAATCACAACGGTTTTAGTTAATACGATGGATTTGGCACAGCGATAACCGAACTCGCGAGAGAGGGGCGGAGGGTCGGTCGCGAGGCCTGAGCCTGACGTGTCAGTGTCGTACGCGGTACGAGGGACGAGCGGCAGACGGCGGTGGCGGAAGGTCGGGGATGCCGGGACGCGAGCCCGGGCTCCGCTGACGTCAGCGACGGCTCGGCGCCGCGCGGCCCTTCTCACCACCGTCACCACCGTCGCCGGCCAATTATTATTTTATGTACACGAAGGAAAACGATGCGAAACAAAAGGAGACGACAGCGGGGCGCGGGCGGAGTGCGCTCGCCGCAGGAGCGACACGCGGCGCCATCTAGCGGGCCACGCGGCCGCTCGCGCCTCCTCCGCGGCCTACTCGGTCTGCGGGCGATCGAAACGGGACGGACTGCGCTGGCTGCGAAGCTGTCAGGGGGTGTCACTGTCACTGGGGGCACTCAGCGTACCGTGGTCAGAGCGTGGCTGCGTGTGGTGGTGGCGGTCGGGGGGGCCATGCTGTCAGGCG